>JAHBCN010008514.1:0-38712 GCA_019359885.1 Listronotus oregonensis | reverse complement strand
AAAAGTTAAAACATTTAATAGGTAGGTACTCATGTATGGAATTTCAGAGATAAAAAGGTGTGTAAGGTATGTAATTTATTTATAAAAAAGTTGTGGACACAACTTTAATGAATGAAATAAAACCCTGACTTAAAATTCACGCCCAATCGACAGCCTATCATCGAAGCCAGAAATCAGTATATCTCATACGCCAAAGACAATCGGATTAAAGATAAAGTCCTCTCTTGCTTAAATGGCAGTAAAGTCTTCTAATCTTTGAAGATTAAATTGTTTTTACCTCTAACGGAAAAGCCGAACTATTTGCCAAACAATTTACTGCCAATTTTACCCTTGATCTTTCTATTAATCTTCCCCTTCCAACATTTGCCCCTGTTCCTTATAAAATGTCCGATATCTCTTTTAAAGTCAAACATATCAAGCGTATCCTTTCTTGGCTTAATACAAAAAAAAAACGTCTGGGCCGGATGGAATACCAGAAATCGTCTTAAAAAAATGTGCTCCCGAGCTTGCACCCATCCTAACTCGCCTCTTTCAAATCTCTTACGACACAGGCATTTTTTTGTAGAGCTGGAAAGCTGCACGTGTGCAACCTATCCCCAAAAAATAATGCAAAACTGTCTTTCCAAACAATAGACCTATATCTTTTCTTTTAGTTGTTTGTAAGAAAATGAAAAAAATTATTTATTTCCAAATCTTAAAATATTTGGAAAACCACAAGATCTTACATGACAGACAATATGGATTCCATCATAGAAGATCACAGCTGATCTTCTTTTCTTTGTCTCGCTCAACTGAAACAAGTCCCTTGAGTTTCTTGATGAATCCCAGATCGTTGCTCTTGACATATTCAGAGCTTTTGATCAGGTCTGGCATGACGGGCTTCTTAACACACTTATTTTTTACGGTCTTCCACCTAAGCTTTGCTCTGGGCTCTCCAGTTTTCTTTCTGATCGACGTATATCAGGTTCTATAGATGGACATTCTTCCAGCTTCTACCAAATTAATGCTGGGGTTCCCCAAGGCTCAGTACTGGCCCTCACTCTGTTTTTTCTACACATTAATGATTTTCTCCCTTTCACAATCAATTCCATTCATAGTTTTGCTGACGATAGTACCCTTCACTCTAATATCCAATTTTTTAAGCCAGTCAATAAGCCTGAGTTGGAAACCAAGCATAGGTTAATGCGGATGTCTCTCTCACAAGTCCTTAAACTTATCTTGGATTGAGGCGCAAAATTTTTTAATACCTCCAAAACACAGTCATGTTCGCTGTCGCGAAAAAAGTCTGCCAGTGCTCATCCGTTACATATGAGCGACAAAGTTCTGCAGAACAAAGATTTATTTAATCTTGTCAGCATCACTTTTGAGATTAACCTATTTCATTTAAAAAAAGCTCTTCGTCTTATAAATAATTTCACGCTCACAGAAAATCTTTTTCTTCTTGCCCACCGACGAGCCGTGGGGGATCTGTCTCTCTTCTATAGGTATTTTCACGGCTTATACTCAGAGGAGTGGCCAGTATAGTTGCTCTGTTGGCAGCCCCCAACAAAGCAACTCGTAGTGCAACTTTTATGTCTTATTTTACAATTCAACAGGAAAAGCCCCAAACTTTCGCTTTCTTCGTTCCTTCATCCCTAGAGTGTCCAGACTATGATAGCTGCTAAGACAATTATGAACCTAAAAATAAGGGTTCGATCAGATTGCAACTTCTAAAATTCCCCCGACCCTGTTTTAGGGTGTTCCGAGTAAAAAGGTGCAGTTTTAGAATTAATTCCTTACTTGTATCTTTAAACGTACTTACATATACCAAATTTCAAGTTGCTACTTCTTCGGAAAGTTTTCCATGTTTTTGAGGGGTCTGTAAGTGAGTGATCCGAATTAAAAGATAGATAAACTAATCGAATACCTCTATAGGTTTTTTTTTCTTTTTCGTAGAAATTAGGTTTATTCCATAATTTAAATCAATAATGAAATACTTAAAAAAGTCAACTCCAGTTGATTCAATACGGTTTCCGTTATTGAGTTCTATTTAAATTTATACACATTTTTTTTATAAACCTTTAACTTAAAATAAACATATAACATAAAAGATAAAAGTTATATATTGAGGTATGCATTAATGGCCCATAAAACTTTCATAAGACTTAAAAGTACTTCTGAAAACTCTATATAAGGTTTAAAGTTATACAACTATTTCAAAATATCTAAATGATTCCCGAGGGAAATAATTAAGTAAATTTTATATAAACAGCTTTTATGGAAAAAGGATTTATTTTTTTATTTTGTAAAATAGAATTTTATTTTTTAAAAATATATATATTATTTAAGTATATATATATATATATATATATATATATAAAAAATATATTATTTATTTATATATATATAATATTATATATTATTATATATATATATATTATTTATATATATATATATATATATATATATATATATATATATATATATATATATATATATATATATATATATATATATATATATATATTATATGTGTTTCTTTAATACTGCGAAGAAATTTACGGGCGAAATGCTGGAATAAAAATACAAAACAAGTTTCTATAAACATATGTACCAAACTTCTTAACTTTTGAACTATATAGCGGCAAAGTTTAAAGAAAAAAAAATTCATTTTATTAATGTGAATAAAAATTGACGTGTAAAATTTATGAAAGGGATTTATATTTCTCAAGGTTTTTTTATAACTTCTAAAAAGTGGTCAAAAAATTAAAAATAAAGAAAAACTTTTGTGTTAGGATTTACCAGAAAATTTTTGTTTTACCCAAATTCTGTTAGATTTTTTCAATTTAGTTAAAAAAACTTATAAAAACCAGAAGTATATGTTACATATAACTAAAATTACATTATTAAAAAATTATATCCTCAACTTTTGAAAGAAATTTGTTTAAGTTAATAGAATTTAAATTAATTTTTCCGTTTGAAATGCGATAAACAATCCTTAAACAACAAAACTAACTTAACAAATTTTTATTTTAGCACAGAGATAAATTAAATTCTGTAGACAAAAAAAAAATAAAAAATGAAAAGCTTTTACCACAAAAATACATATTTCCCGGGGATTTATAAGTAGAACACCACGGCTTTCTACAAAACAACAGAAATTTTTCCTGCAAGGTAAAAAGTATTTATATTAAAAACATTTTTATTAATGTTGTAGTAGTTATGACGACAAAACGTTAAAAAATATTACACAAAATCTGCGAATACCAATTTTGTAGTTGGTGCATTTTACCTTTTATTATCTGCGTTGTGCTTATTTATAAAATAAGTATAAAATAGTTTGGAACGAAGAGAAAACTCTTGTATTTCATATTTAAAAAATATAGGGTTTTTTGTGTTTGCCAAAATTACGAATGATATCTTAAATTTCTTTGTGTTTCTAAGAAAAATATTACTTTTGTTTACTTATTAAAATCCTAATTATTTACAAACTGATGTCGAATTTTTGTTTAAGAAAATAGTATTTATTTTCTAAACTTCGTATCCTAAAGAAAAACTTTTAAAATAATAAAACTGTCGTTACTAATTCTTTTTTTAAGCTTATAGATAAATCAAATAAAGCAGAACAAAAAAGATTAAAAAACGAAGCTTTACACAAATTACATTTTGCATTGAGTAAGAACAATGATATATATATATATATATATATATATATATATATATATATATATATATATATATATATATATATATATATATATATATATATATATATATATATATATATATATATATATATATATATAACATAGAAATGTAGTATTTGAAAAACGGCAAATAGGAGAACACAATAAAATTTATATTGAAATATAATAAGCTTTTTATGAATTGCCGATGATTATTTTTGACAGTTAAATGTATTACACCCTGTAAAACAATATTTCAACCTGCAAATTAGCTCGTATTTAATGTGTGGAGTGACTAGGTATTCGAGTTATGTCACTTTTCTTGCTTTTCAAAAAAACTGCCTTTTTGTGGACAAATAAGAAGTTATAGATGTGACGTTTTTCGTGGATGGGGGGCATAATACACGCATTTATCAGTGACATAATCACAAAATGCTGATTTTTTTGAGTTGTGTCATTGTTCTCGCCCGAGTGCGATTTGTAGAGCCCCGGGAGCGTATTTGCATTGTCTCCTATGGTACGATGCAACCTTAGAAAAACATATCTCGAATCACAGAAGATAATAGCCCAAAGATTTGCCAATGAAAGAGTCGACATTCTCTCCTGCGTTAGGAAACCACGCGCAGAATATCGAAGCGTCTAAATGCAGTAGCTTTTGTCGCGAGAAACTTTCTCATTATGTGGAGCAATATTTGCTATAAAAATCAAATTTAAATGTTTTGTTTATCCTTAATTCATAAATTTGTTGTAATACATAAAATACAGCAAGATTTTACATTAGATGTATTGTTATTTACATTGGCCGATAAGTGCCTTTTCTAGAACTAACTGCGGGCAAAGTTAAGATGCAAAACTGCAAACTGAACAAACAACGTCGACACGATGACGCAAAAAATCTACTGCATTTAGACGCTTCCATATTTATCACGTGTTGTCAGAAGAAAATGTCCACATTTTTATGAGCAAATCGTTGGGACATTGTCTTACGTTATTTGACATATATTTTTCTAAGGTTACGTCGTGCCATAGAAGACGATCCCAATACGCGCCCCAGGAATTAGCTAGGTGCTCGATGTCTTCAAAAAATCAAAAAAGCTATCAAGTAAAAATAGTATGTATAATAACATTATTTTTTTTTCTTTTATTAAGATTTTAAGACATGTCTTACGGCATAAATACCTTTGATGAAAACTTTTAGGAAGCAGTCCATTTGTAAGGCGCTTTTATAATCTGCGGGGTACTTATTTCTTAAAGGAGTCAAAAAAGTTTGAAACAAAGCGAAAACTTTTATATTTCGATTTATAAGAAATTTTTATTTTAAGGAAAAGTTATGACATTAAAATTTTTGTAAAACCTAAAAAAATCAGAAGTATACATCCTTGATTAAAATGACAGGTGACATAACAATATACTGGTTTTCCTTACAAAAATGTTAACTTAGTTCTATAAACGCTAAATCGCTAAAGTTAGTAAATATCTTAACAACTAAGTAATTTTTTGACTCTTGTTTGATTTTTGGTTAGGTAAACAGTATTTAAATTGATTTCTTTCTTTAGGAATACCTTAAACAATATTAGGACAACAAAAGTGACTTAATGAATTATTTTCTTAAGCCCAAAAATTCGCTATTGACAACACCAAAATTTCTTCATTTTAAGTCCATTTATCCTTATTTATCCGTAAGTTATATGTCCAGAAAAATTGTTATTTTTAAAGTTGTAGATATGGGAGTTGGTAATAAGACTTCCGATTACCCAAAAAAATGGGAGACTTTGGCTAAGAAAGAGTTTTAGGAAAATTTTCTCCCCGTAAAAGGGTAGAATGGGAAGGGGAGGGGATAAAAGTTTGTGTGGAACTTCGTCATTTCTGGATTCAGAAGCATGAACATTTTTATGTAGAATAATAATTACGATTAAAAATTATTTGTTTTAACATTTTTAAAATTACACCTTTTGGGGGGGTGAAAGTTTATATAGAAAAATTGTCATTTTTGAAGTTGTAAATCTGGCAGTTGGTAATTATTTTTCTGATTAAGCAGAAAAAATAGGAGACGTCAGTTAAGAAAGTAAAAAAAGTAAAAACTTTTCTTCTAAAGGGGTATAAAGGAGGGTGAAAGTTTACATCAAACATTGTCATTTCTGGACTTAGAAGTATGAAAATTGGTATGTAGGCTATTAATAACGATAAAAATGATCTGTTTTACCATTTTTGGAATTACATTCCTTGGGGAGAGGGAGAAAGGTGGGGGGAGGTAAAATGGGGATAAAAGTTTGTATGAAAAAAATAGTCATTTTTAAAGTTGTAAATATGGCAGTTGATAATTAGGTTTCTGATTACTCAGAAAAATAGGAGACGCCAGGTAAGAAAGTATATTAGAAAACTTGGAATGAAGGGTGAAAGTTTATTTCTGGACTTATGAAAATTGGTATATAGGCTATTGATTTCAATTTAAAATTATCTTTTTTTAACATTTTTGGAATTACATTCCTTTGGAGGGGTAGAAGAGGGGAAATTAAAAAGGGGGATAAAAGTTTGTATAAAAAAACTGTCTTTTTTAAAGTTGTAAATATGGGCGTTGGTAATTAGGCTTTTGATTGCCCAAAAAAATAGAAGACGTCAGCTAAGAAGGGATCTTGGGAAACTTCCCCCTAAATGGGTAAAATGGACTGGACTTAAAAGTATAAAAATTGGTATGTAGGCTATTGATTACGATTAAAAATAATCTGTTTTAAATTTTTTTAAATAACATCTCTTTTATTTAGTAAATAAATATTTTTAGTTGTAAAGTTGTGTTTGTAATTTATTTTCTGTTTTGTTTAGTTAGTTCTAAAGTCTAATATTAGTAGACGAAAAAGGTAATAAAAAAAAGATTTTACTCCAAAAATTCATTTGTATGTTGCCGGGGATTTTGAAAGTAGTACATAACGGCTTTTAATGAACAACAAACATTTTTCCCGCAAACTAAAGTAATATTCATGTTAAAATTATTTTTCCTTGTTTTTTTTTATGTTAAAATATTTTTACGACAACTAAACTTTTTAAAATAACACACAAAATCTTTTTGGTCTTTTAGAATGGTAATGCAGTTTTAAGGCCTTTTTATTATTTTGTGCTGTGCTTATTTATAAAATCTGGATAAAAAAGTTAAAATCTTCTTTATTCTTTTATTTATTTCAAAAAAATATACAGGTGTATTTTTAATGAAAACTTTTAAAAACTTCTAAAATTCTTAAGTTTTTTAAAAAAAGTTTATAAAAACAAAAACTGTATGCATGTTTCTATCAAAAAAGGTAATTTACCAAAAACAAATCAACGGAAAAAAATATCTTGAAATTATGAAATAGCTTTTTTAGTTTATACACTAATTTAATAATAATCAATGACCTTTTTTTTTGTATGTTTGGTAGGTATTTTTCTGGCATCAACCTTAAAAAAAATTTAGGCCCATTATTTGTTTCGTACTTACTTTAATTTGAGTTTTATTAGTTAAATTATTCTCTATGTATATTAAAGATTATTTTAGGATTTTATAAGTTATAGTTTTGTAGTAAATAGGTTAAGATTTGGTTAAAGATTTTTTTTAAATACACTAGAGTTTGACAAAGGTTTTGACGTATTTTTCTTTCGACACCACACCCGTATCTCGTATCAATAAGCCAGGCCGTTATACTTCTACATATAAGTCCATATGGCAAAAATCTTAGAAGATATCTACATAAATATACTGTATGACATAGAAATTGCAACACCCAGTAAATAAAAAGTATATTTTATTGATATTTTGGGAGATATTTGGAGCAAAAAAGAATAACAATTAATGATATTGTCAACAAGGAAAATTAAACGAAACTTTAAAAAAATCAGCAGTGAGTTGCGCCACCATGTAAGTTTTGACATTCTGTAACTCTTCGTGGCATGCTGCGAATTAGATTATCAATATCTGTCTATGGTAGGGTATCCCAGGACAATCTTACTTTGTAACGTAAACGTTGTACATCCAGCATAAGATGTGCAACCGGCTAGCCTCCTACCCAACAGGCGATAATTCAGAGGACCTTGCGGCCATGCGAAAAAACTAAATAAGCTTTATTGTAGAAAACTCTTTACCTTAGTAAGCAGTCTGCTCTACGCAATTTAAAATTGGGTCTTTCCAGTTTTGAAGGATTGCACGACCATCAGGTTAAACAAAACGTAATTATAATGTAATTTCTTCCATTCCTTGGTCTAAAAAACAAGCGGAATGATTTGCCTTTCAATTGCTATAAGGTCCTACCAACACTACTCTTAAAAGCCATTTTTCCGTCTTCGTACTGCAATTTAAAGTTCCACTTACCAACATCGCATTACTTTTGTAGCATCCCGGTTAACGATTCTTCCAATTTTCCAAAATTACATCCCACCCTCTTGTAGATCTACTATCTCCCTTAATTGACGATACAAGGCACTTTGCACAAAAGGCATTGCTAAAAGGTGTTTTAAATGCCACAAAAGCAATAAGACTGAATGAATCTAAGCAAATCCCAATAAAAAAACTAATAATAAAAACTTGTCATATTTTTTGTTTAATTTAAAAATGTCTAGTCTTTTAAAATAAATTGGGGTAAAAAAGTTATCGTTTGCTACGCTTCATCAAAGCAATTAATATTTTTTTTATCTTTGTAATAAATAATAAAGGATTTTTCATATACATATATAATATATGCTAGACATATACATATACATATATGCTCCTAAGTACCAGAGTACCGTGAGTGCCGGGTTTCCGATGTTTAACCCATCTTTTTTCCCCAGTTCCGTCAACGCTGTCCAAGCACTGAAACATGCAAATATTGCATTTCACAGCACCTTTAAGGCAACGCGGTAGTGCCACCACGGACGTTATTTTAAATAACTACTACCTAAATATGTCTTCCTGACGGGGAATCGAACCCGGATCGCCGGCGCGGCGAGCCGAGACTCTGACCACTACGCTACCGGGGAGACATGGGTATATCTTAGCATTTTGGGGGTGTTGAACTTTCTATGTCACTTGGTATATATGATAAGTATGTTGTTCACACCGAAGTATATATGATATCTTACATTCGTTTTTGTTTCTAAAAAAATCTCTTTCTCTTGTTTTCGAAACTCCAAAACGCTAAAGTAAGTGTGTAAATTAATGTCCTGGATTTTCGGCAAATAAATAGTGGGTATTTTTAAATTCATTCGTCCTCTGAAAAAGTGAGTAAACAACTTTAAAACAGCAAAATTGTCTTTACGAATTGTTGTTTTTATCTCAGAGATAAATTAAATAAAGCAGAGCAAACAGGACTAAAAAACTAAGAGCTTTACACAAAATAACATCTGTAGAGCCTCTGGAACTAACCAGGTACACAATGTCTTTTAAAAATCAACAAAGCTACCAAGTAAGAGCAGCATTTAAAATAAAATTATATTTCCTTATTTTATTAGGATTTTAGGACTTATTTTGCGGCATAAAACTTTTTCGGATAATACACAAAATCTCTTTATACCTTTTGTTAAAAACTTTTAGTAAGCAGTCCATTTGTAAGGTTCTTAATATAATCTGTGTTGTACTTAGTTTTAAAAGTTGCCAAAAAGTTCGAAACACAGCGAAAACTTTTATATTTGGTTTTATCAAAAAATTTTATTTATAGAAAAAGTTCTGGCATGAAACTTTTTAATCATATATATATTTTGGACAAAACACACCTTACCGCAATGTACAGGGTCTTTGATTATATTTACGTGGCTTCTGGGGCCTTTATTTTTAAAGACAGAAAAAATGTTTTATATAAAAAATGTAGGATATTGTCAATTATTATTAAATTTTGAAATTAAAAAAAAAGAGTCTATTTTTTCTAATGAAATATATAATATAATGTGATATTTGGTTGATAACCATTTTTGAGATATTTTAGGTTAAATTAATAATAAATTACAAAAAAGTTTCATATTAGTATCAAGAAAGCCATGGAAACAATAGAATTGTTATGTTGCTGAATTTGGTGAGGGTTTTCTCTGGACCCATAAGGTTTATTTTTGTGATTAAAAATTTCTGCTAAAGTGAAGAAAGACTTGTCGGTGAATAGTATTTTATTTAAAAACTTTGGGTCCTGCTGCATAAACCTAGCTATTTCCAATGCATACTTAGGTCGGTCCTGCATGTTTTGTTCAGGAAGGTTCTGAACGGACATAAATTTATAAAGATAAAATTTGTAAAATTTTAAGGTTAAATAAATTTTATAATCTGTTTTATTAAGTTCAGATGCCGCATCCGAGACTGATATTTCAGGATTTTCTAAAATTATTAAAAGTAGTTAGTGCAAGTCCAATAGAAAAAGTATAATAATTATCCTGAAAAAACGAGGATATCCAAAACCATGTTTTCATGTCGTGCTGCAGCCCATTTTCTTTGTTTTAAAGCTTTTGGTTCAATAAACTTTCTTACTATGTATTTAATAGTATC
This sequence comes from Listronotus oregonensis, assembly GCA_019359885.1. Classification (NCBI taxonomy): domain Eukaryota; kingdom Metazoa; phylum Arthropoda; class Insecta; order Coleoptera; family Curculionidae; genus Listronotus; species Listronotus oregonensis. The sequence goes on along the minus strand of JAHBCN010008514.1, from coordinate 28,578 downwards.
TAAAGATGGTACCCGTTGTTAAGGATATAATAAGTAATATTCCCTTTGCACTCTCGTCACATTATTATTGTTACCATAAAAAAGACGCATAATAGAGATTTTTGTTCTTCTGAATAGCCCATCGACAAAAAAGCAATACAAACTACTTTTAATAGTTAAAATGATAAATTTCAAGTTTTTACAATATCAATACGTCAAATTTATTAATGTTTTTTTTGATACTAATATTTTTTTTTTCAATTTTTTTTATATTTTAGGCTTAAATGTCTAAAAAGGGGCCATCCAAATATCATTAATGTATATATATATATATATATATATATATATATATATATATATATATATATATATATATATATATATATATTTTAAATTTTTAAAAAAAAAAAGATCTTTTATTGTAGCGCATAATATACAGAGTGTTCCTTTAAAAAAAGTTGAATTGGGGTCCATTTTTTTCCCTTTTTTTTTTTGCGTTTTTTTTTTACTAAAAATTTTAAAAAAAGTAATATGGATAAAAACCTAAAATTTTTTATATAAAACTTTTTTTTTTTTAAAAATAAAGGCTCCAGAAGTACGTAAATATAATTAAAACCCTGTACATTTTTTTAAACCAAAAATATAATAAATGCCTCTTTTTTTCTTTTCAGCTGTGAACTAATTATTTTGTAGATATTTTTACCCAAAATTTTGACAAAAAACATCAGAAAAAATTTTAAAATCAAACCAGTGATGAATCATTAACCCTATGTGGAAAAAAAAATTCCCAAAAGTAACATTTAAACTGTACTTAATTATTTAAATTATATATTTTCACGCCTTTACGAGAATAATACAAAAAAAACATAATGAAAAATTCCGACACTTTTAACCTCTATTAAATTCAGCCATAACCCTACTTTTTTTTTAATTCCTTGTTGTTAAAACGGGACGATCATGTCACTCTCAAATTAAAATTTCCAGCGTGTATGCATCAACCCTACGTAACACTTATTTTATAGATTACTATAATAAAAAAAATAAAAAACGGAATAATGAAATAATTTAAAAATGACATCTGCTGTAGCTCTTTTAATAATTTATAGATTTTTTGTCAAGCCACGGGTTTTTGTTAAAACTACAATTAACTAAAAATAATAAAATTCCTTTGTGTGCTCTGTTCTATCCTAAAACAAAAAAAAATTAAAAGCCTATGACTACCCACTTCAAACGGAGTAGTTATTTTTGTTTTAACGTCAGTTTTTTTATTTCATTTTTAATAACTTGATTCTACAGAACTATTTTTTGTGTCTAATAACAAAATTATGGCCATAATATACACGTACAATACAAAACGACCTGTTTTTAATTTAAATTTCGGATTTTGTATTTTAAAATAATAAAATGACAGACATAAACAATAACATCGTTTTTAGCCAAAAATACAGTTATAAATTTAGTTTATTCATTTATTATTTTAATTTATTATGTCCCCAAAAACTGATGATTAAGACTATTTTAATTGTGGACAACAAATACAAAAGCTTTTAACCAATTTATTGGACACATGATGGCAAAATTAAAGAGTAGTAGAAGTGTAGAAAACAGATTCAATCAGAAAAATCAAGTTTAGGTTAAAGATTATAAAGGTATTGTCTTACGAATTATTCAAGCTTCCTTGATGCTTTATTTACACTTTTGTGCGAGTAACGAGGCCAGGCGAGGCACGAGGCGCGTAAGTAAGCCGTGTCACAGCATACCTCACAGAGCAGCACGAGCTCTCCGTGGTGGCGCCTTTGATCGTTTTAGGCAAAGTGTTTGTACTAGCGTCTGGACATACCAGAGAAAAGAAGGAGGGGGCGCTTCGACCACTGCGCATCCAATTTTCCGAGGACGGCATGTAAGCCCGCCATGGTTGCTTCTACTTGTCAAATTAAAATTGACATTTGACATTACAAAGTTTTGTTTTCTTTATTGTCCTCATGAAATAAAAAAAGACAAATAAACAAGATTTTTTCGCATATGTGTTGTTTACTTTTTGGATTAGATTGGGCTTAATATATCTTTCGTTTTATTTTATTCTAGTTTAGTGTTCCATTTATAATGCTTTAAATTTAGTTAAACAAACTATGTCTTGTTGCGTGAGAGGGTGTTCCAATTCTAGAAGATAGAGTACGAGAGTAGAGAAGAAGATTTATTTTCGTATGTAAATACCCCATTTTATATAGTGAAACTATTTTGTGTATATATAAAAAAAAATTAAAGCTAAAATTGTTTTCTTGTATTTTTTTTAAGATAACATACATTATAATACTTTGTCTTTTGATTTTTGCATACTTGCAGGCGCAACAAAATTTACATGTAATATTTTAATTTTAGATTTCCAAAAGATGAAGTTGTGGTTAAAAAATGTTTGAGTGTACTGCAAATGAACAATTGGTCAGCTAGCAGATACATTTCTTCAAAGTAGATCCTGGATAGTTATCATATAGGACAAGGAAAGATTTTAAGACAAAATGTTATACCTTTGCTTTGGATGGCATTTCCAGCCAAGTAGATACCCACCAATTATCAACAATTCCAATGCGAAAAACCATACCAAATTTAATTCAAGGGGAAAGGATAAGGAATAAGTTACCAAGTTGATTCCATTTAATGGTCAATAAAACCTATTAATAAAAATATATTGTTTTATTGTTAGCCCAACAGTTTAGGCCTTTTTGTTGTCAAACTAACCTTCTGGATTAAGTGTAAGAATGCCACTTTTTTATTCCTTAGAGGGAGAGTGTGAACTTGCCCATGTTTGTGTCTATGTAACTCTATTATTACGGTATCTTAGTATTGGCAATTGCCTTATATTAATCATTCAAAGTCTGCAGCAGCCTAAATTTAAACTAATTATGAAATAATTTGTTCAATTAGAATTGTATTTCTGACCTTATTATGACTTCTCGCTGTGAAGTTCTTTAAGAAGCCTTTTATATTATCTGCATTTTTTTGCTATATTCTCTTACTGTTACTTTAGGTCTGGTTGTTATTCAGAATTAGTTTACACTTTTTGTACACACTAAATTCTGAAATACACATACTGGTATATATTTTCATCTTAAAATTTTAATTTTGTTAATAGAATGCCATTTGTCCATATTGCATATTCTCGCTGTGAAGTTCTATAAGAAGCCTCCTATATTATCTGCATTTTTTTGCTATATTCTCTTATTGTTACTTTAGGTCTGGTTGTTATTCAGAACTAGTTTACACTTTTTGTACACACTAAATTCTGAAATACACATACTGGTATATATTTTCATCTTAAAATTTTAATTTTATTCATAAAACGTAATATTAATTATCCAAAACCATTTTTATTACATTTTTGTTTACAAACAAGATTTTGAAATGACAAGCACAAATGATGACAAATGACAATAAAGCAACCATGGCGGCGCCCTATATTAGACTTTTCGCGCAGATTGAAGCCTTTCTCCCTTTTTATTTTTTTGGACATCACCGGATTTTTGGCTTTCGAGCTTCTTGACAGTGTTGAAAAAAAAATGCTTTATTAGAGGAACACGGCAAAAAAAAAATTTTAATGAAAAATTTTTGGGGTTTTTTTTTAGTTCGTACTTTTTTTATGTCTGAAATATAATTGGGGAAAATAAAAACCCTTTTTTAACCAGAAGTAACCAGTACTAACCATGACCGACTGGAACTTAGGACTTTTGAATTTGTCTAATTATCCCTACATAGAATTTAACAAAATTTTGTATTAGAAACAACCCCGGGAAATAAATTTACACTTAAAAAAAAAACCCTCAATAAAAAAATTATAAAAAATTTGTTTATCTCTTCTATATGTAAACAAATTCAAAAGCTCTAAGTTCTAGTCGGTCATGGTTAGTTCTGATTAGCAAAACGACTTTTTATTTTCCCCAATAATATTTCAGACATGAATGCAGGGACGTATTAGAAAAGACCCAAATTATTACTTTACACATTAAAATTTAATTTTTTGGGTTATAAACACTGTCAAGAAGTCCATGAGCCAAAATATCCGGGGTATGTCTAGACGCTAGTAGTGTTTGTGGCTTTGACGCCATACTGAGTGGATACAATTCAGGGCTGTACTTGCCAAATTAAGTAAATTAGTCAATTTTTTATAAGTAAAAGTTAAAACATACGGACTTTTGTATAAAATTAAACTTTAAGGTACTTATACCCTATACTGTTTAAAAACTGATAGTGATAGCTGAAAGTATGTATACAGTATGTCCACGGAAAAGGTGTTGAATAGGAAAAACTTTTTTATTTTTGATTTTATCGATAAAAGCTACTCCTAATAAAAAATTTTGATACTTCTTAGAGTAAGGTTGGGATAGAAACATTTAACATATTTTATACGCGGTGTTCAAAAATTTTGAAAAATTTAAATGGTACAAGAGTAAAGTGCATTTTTTAAAAGAAGATAGGGAAAAAAATTTAAAAAGGAAAAGTTGTTAAAATTAAAAGGCACTTTTAATGCCAATTTTAAAAAAAATCGGCCTACCTTTATTAATTTGTGATGAAAATTTTTTAATATCAATTAACTAATTCCAAATTTACAATTTTTTTTTGACTAGTAGGCGTTGATAGTGACAAGCTTTATTGAATTGTTTTATAATTTATTAGCCGTATTCGTCAGCTTTAAATGCTTACTTTACAGCAAAAAATTTGATAAAATTGAGATTAAAAATTTAAATTGATATTAAAATAAATTTTATCACCAATAAATAAAAGTAGGCCGATTTTTTCAATAATTGGTATTGAAGACTTCCTTTTAATTTTGAACAACTTTTCCTTGTAAGTTATTTCTATATATTCTCAAATAAATGCACTTTACTTTTGCCTTTTTTTAAATTTTTTTTAAATTTTTTGAACACCGCGTATAAAATATGTGAAATGTTTTATTCCAATCTTACTTAGGGGAATAGCAATTTTTTTTTAAGCGTGGGGAAAATCCACTTTGGGGGATTTGGTGCGCAAAGTTGCACTTTTCCGCACGGCGCGCGGAATAGTAAAACTACTCTAAAATCCTACAGGTAAGCAAATTTATATGTATTTTAGTAATTATTTAGGCTATTTATGCAATATACGAAGCCATTGCAAGTTTTAGTTTATTCTCTTTTTTTTTTTTTTACTTCGTAATTTTCAATATTTCAACTAAAACACAAAAAAATTTTTTTTTTTACCCTGTTTAATAATAATAAATGATTAGACAAGTCAAAACAATATGTAATCTTGGTGATTTTAACAAGTCAGATTTTTCTTCGTTTCCATATGAACAAGCAATTGCACAAATAAATTTCAATACAAACAAGCATTTTTAATAAAAAAAGGGTCATAGTACTTTTTTATTTAAATAAAAATCCGACAAAAAAAAATTTTCTAAAATGAGAGTTCCATGAGGAGCTACCAGATTCTATCCTGGGGGCAGCAGATACCGTAAGTTTGAATTTATTACCAGCAAAATCTCGTGAAAAATATGAGAATCAATATAGTCTTTCGAAAAGGTGCTCCCCAAGGAAAAAAAATATTAAAGAAGGTGTTCTTGGCCATTTTGCGGATTTTCAAAAAAAAAATAAACCTAAAAAATTTTTGGAGGACAATATGTTAAAATTTCCTCAAAGTGAAAAGGAACCTTGATTTGTTCATATTTCGCTAACATCACTACTTAAAAAAAAACGGGGAAGGCCAAAAAAAAAAAAAAAAATTTCGCAAAAAAAGAAGTTTCAAGATTCATGAAAGGCCCGAAATATTTACTTAAAAAAGGTAAATTTTGGTTAGCCGGTGCTTGTGGGAGATGAACTTACAAAAATAATGATTTGACATACAGGATAAGAAAATTTATAGTGGTGAAAATTCCGACAGTAAAAAAAAAACTTCCAAATTTTGTAGTGTCCGATGAAACAAAAACGGACTTTATTTTAATTTACCGTAAATATGCAAATTTTTGAAAATTACTTACCCCACCCGGGAAAAGTTTTTCTTGTCCAGTATAAACAAGGAGCATGCAGTACGGGGAATGTCAACCTTCATCAAGCCGTACAATAAGCGCTTCCAAAAGCCACCCGCTAAATTAAATTACAGGTTCTGCAATTAATTTACAATAGCAAAACTGTTCTTTGTTGTAAATGTTATCAACAATCATTCCCATTTATAAATATGTTGTAAGTTCTTTCAGATTAAACATAATTTAAAAAAAAATCATTGCTTTAATATTGGTATTATTTGACGCTCGTGGGAAAAAAATTTTTTTTCCCCTTCGAAAGTGATTTTTTCCCATTTTACGTTCCCCCAACCCCTTCGCCGTTCGGGCCAGGGAGTCGCATTCAGAAAAGTATCACTTTGCGCACTTGTTAGGAAAATAACTAATCAAAAGTAGGTGTTTTTGACAAAATAAAAAATAAAAAAGTTTTTTGTATTCAACACCTTTTCCGTGGACATACTGTATGTGTTTTTAAATTATTAACTTACTTATTTTTTACTTATTATTTATATTTGTTTAAAATTTCAAATTCTTGTCGATGTTTCTTTCAGTAAAATACAACCTGAGTCTAGCATATAATTTAAAGTACAGACCTGAAAATGGTTACGATTTAAATAAAATTGACAGATTATATCCAGACAACATGGCGGCTGAACTTGCACGAGAAAAGTGTCTGTACGTTTGCCCCAATTCATTAAATTGTGCTGCTTTGTTAGGTATCCCGTTACTTACAGCGCTTGCGACGAAGGCAGTTTTTTTACACGAGTCAAAAAATCTCGCTAGGGACGCGAGCGTTGTGTTTACACTCGCAATCACATATCCCATCTTTTAAGACGACTTTACTATTTTTTACTTTAGTTTTTTCAAAATTATGTAGCAGGAAAAGCTTAGTAAACTGAGCGAACTTTTAATTCAACACTCGTAATAGGTGGGTACTCAGTTATGTATCCTACAGAAAATAGGGTCTGTTTGGTATGTAATTTATTGAAAATAAATCTATGGACAGAACTTGTTGGTCTAATTTTAAATCTTTGTATAAGTTACAACTGTGCGTGTGCTCTATAATTTTGATGTGATAAGTCAGTAAGAGAATGAATCAGTTAAATTGGCGATTTTTATAATCGAATATCTCATAAACCATTTGACATAACTTTTTTAATTTTTGCAAAAGTAATTAGAATGTTATAGAAATTAACATACCAAATTTTATACCTTTATTTGAAACAATAACGAAGTCATGTTAAGGTGGAAAATACGCTAAGTTTAAACAGAATAAGCTTTTAGAACTAAAAGTTATCTTGAATCTAATTGTTTTCAATATACAAGAAATATGCATAGCTAGTAAAGTAAACTCACCTACTCGTTATTAAATCCTTCTACATAGTTTTCCCAACTCCATAAACCTGTAAAAACAAAATAAAACTTATTGACGTTGAAGCTAGTAAATTATACTTAAAATGAGTACACACAAAGTTTATTTTTAAAAATTCCAATTATAAGAAAATAAACATTTTGGTTTTAGTTTAGCTAAAAGGTTACGTTAAGTAAATTTCTGGAGCTGTTTATACAATAAGTTGCGAAAACATATCAGGTGCCTATAGAACATTGTTTCCGCAATAACATGTTGCATTAAACCATATGTTTTTTAATTTATATTATTTTGTATAATAAAATGCTGAATTTTACGCCCATCCTATGAAAGAAAACGAAAAAAGCTTGTTAATAGTTTTTTCTACTACCTTCTTAGAAAATACCGTTCTCAACCTCTAAATAAGGGTAAAAAACAGCACTTTACCTCCCTAGGGAGGTAAAAATTTTACCTCCATGTTCCAGCCGAGCATGCCAATTAATTTATGTCTTGTCCAATGTCAATATCTTAAGTGTCAAATCTTAAGGCCCCCACAGACCTCGTCCTTTTTAGGCAGTTTTAATCGTGTCGATGAAAAGCGTCGATTAACATTGCCAGTTTGTGAGCGAAAACCGAACATAACACCGGTGAAAATTTCTGGCAGCGCTTGAAATCTTAATCGTCGATTTGTCCGTCTTTATTTAAAAACGAAGTGTGTGGTGCAGAACGTCTTAAATCGTCATTCTTGTGACAAATAAACACGCTTAATTTATGTTTTTTGGTGTACAAGTGCAGCTTTCGGCGATTAAGACGGTTTAAAATTAAATTAAATGCTTTCGGCGATTACAGTCCAAGAAAATAAGTCGTGAAATACGAATTTGAGGTTAAAACTTAGATTTTTTATAAGTTACTTTGAAGAATCTAAATAGAACTGTATTTTTTTTTTAAAAACCCCGGGAAAAGGTTAAAAAAAAATTAAAAAGTGTTTTTTTTAAATTTTGAAAGAACGGTCAGTCCTAGAAAAAATAGTTTTAAATAAAAGTTGTAGAACGTAAAATTTTACATAAAAATAATTATATAACTTTTTTTGTCTAAAATTAAAATTAACTGAGATAGGGTAGCTAAACTAGGGATGAAAAGCAATTTAAAAAAATCATAAATAATTGAAAAATTAAAAAACTCTTTTTTTTTTAAAAATTATTTATATAATTAATAACAAATTCTAGATTTTTTTTTTCTCTAAAATTTAAAATTATATATCATTTAAAAAAAAAGGTTTTTGTAATATTTTTTATGTTTTTTTAGGGTGGGGACTAAAAACCATGGGTGTTGCCTCCCCGCAATTTTCGTTTCCTGTCTAGGGGATTTTATGTATATTTTTAAAAGGCTGCGTGAGATGTTTATATATGTATAGTTGTTTTTTTTTAATTTAAATTTTTATTTTATATTTTAATTATCTCTACACGATTTTACCACAATTGCAATTTATTTATTTGTTTGTGGGGCGTTAACGCTGATTATACACAATTTCTTTGGTGAATGCTCCGACCTTTGAGACGCTTCCTCAGAGTAAGTTCTGTTTTTTTTTATTTGGGCTTGTAAACATATATAAATAAAAAGTCTAATATTAACTTAATCACTATATTGTTTTTTAACCTTTTTTTAAATAAATTCAATATAAATACAAATGTACACTGGTGTTTACTTATTTTAAATTATCATGATTCATTATGAAAATATATCTGATTATATTTTTTTTTTTGATAATAATGTTAATCAAAAATCTTTATAATAACAATAATTTTCTTTGCTTTATCAATAAAATTTAAATTTCGAAAAATTTTATTTCTTTCTTTAGATTATTATTTGTGAAATGATTGAAACTTTCTCATATGCATCTATTTTTCAAATTATTACAAGTAAACACTAATTTTATTTTCCTTACTTTAAATTAAATCAAAAGGTTCAAAAGTTATTTAATGTCCTAAATGCGGCCCTGGTTTTTATGTCTCCTATCGGCAATTCAGTCTACTAACTAACAGTCATAACCACAAAATGTTTATACTATGTTACCTTATAATTCAGCTTACAACGAAATAAAAAAAACCGTAGTTCTTATTGAAGGATACAGATTTTCACTAAAATCGACGATAATGTTCTTGTCAACGGCTTATTGAAACTGCAGACCCATTTAACGTCAGCCCATATGGCTTTTTTCGTTTGTGTATTGTTTACCACGTGAAAGTTCAATGTCCCTTTAATTACGAAAATTGGTGTTATATGGCCTTTTGTGGAACAAAATCGCTGCTTCTTCAAGGTAAATTTACTTATTTATTACTAATACTTCATTTCAAATCACTTTACTTTGATAAACTTTACTTTAAATTAAAAAAAAACTATGAAGGAATTAATTTGTAAATCCCCAGGTCAGCTACGGGGTATACTCTATGACGAGGTTTCGATTGTTTTTCTGACCTAGAGGACAGCAGATTAGTTTAACAAGCGAATTTTAAAAAAACTTACTCTTTTTCCCGGGGTTTTGCTTTTATACCCCGTCAAACAAATGAATATTTTTCGCCATCATGACATAAAATTCGACCTTTTTCATGTCTATATTTAACTTAGAAAAATGGCGGCCCTGATCAATAAATTTATATAAATTTATATTTTATTTTTTTTTATTCGTTTTTGTTAACTTTTGAGCGATTCTTACCCCACTCAGAAAAAAGGGAAATTTTATACCCTTTTTAACTATATATAATACAATCTCTCCCATAAAAGCCTTTTTCCAATATTTTTGTTTACATTGGTCTATGTCACGAAATTTGACTTTTATAAATTTGATAAATTATTTTTTTTCGAATAAGCCTTTGACTAGATCGCAGAATATGCACAAAAATTAAACTTAACATAATTTTATAGAACTTTCACAACTAATGTTAGTTTCTAAAATAATACATTAATTTTACAATATGAAATATTGACCTCCTTTATTGTCTGTTTACCTTTTTATATTTTTTGGTTTAAAATTTCACTATTTATATTGTTTTTATTCTTACTTGTCCTTATAATATGAGAAAAAGGGGGTTTTTTTTCCCCATGTTTTTTTTTTTTCAGTTTATTGGGTTTTTTACTTAGTGTTTTTTTGTAAATTCGCATAGCATCATATCAGGTCATTTTCACCTTTTCCACTTAACTTTAATTGTCTTTATTTAATACCATTCCCATTCATTTGGGTTCCTCTTTGGTTATATTTTAGTTTAAAACCGATAACTATCCTATTATATACATTCTATCTCTAAGATGTCACTGGTTTTGCAAAAATCATTCAATCTAAGGAATTTGGTATCGTTTCTTATTATTGAATTATCATTTTGGCAGGTCTTGTTTAAACCCTTTGTATATCCATGCATATTTTGTCGGAAAAGTTCGTTTGTTACTTATTACACATATATTTAATATTTCTATGACTTCCTTTGCTTATTGGGTTTGCTATAATAACAAATTTGTACTTTTCCCATAGTCTACGAGATGAAATTTTATTTTTTTTTTTTAAAACCTAGATCTTTTTATTTTACAAACTGTCTTATTCTGTGTTTTATAATTGTCTATATCATTATTAATCATTTTAGCCTTTTATTGATACTTTTACAACCCATTTTACCTTTGTATTCCTATTTTTTTTTATTTTTCCCCCTCATATGATTCTTATCAAATATTTATACTGGAATTAAATTGCTTATAAGTTAATCTTTTCAATATATATATATATATATATATATATATATATATATATATATATATATATATATATATATATATATATATATATATATATATATATATATATATATATATATATATATATATATATATATATATATATATTAAATATTTTTTTTTTTGCGCAAAAGTCCGGAATAAAATTAATATCAAGCAGTAACGGAAATAAACGTTGGCCGTCATTTGATTTTAAATTGTACGCATTTTTTTTAATAAAATAAAATATCTTTTTTCAATTCTTAGCTGCAACCCTCCCCAACTTTTATTTTTCAAAGAAACCTATGTCGTGTAAGGGCCATTGGAAATCTCGTAAAAAATGGAATCTGACCATACCCTTTCTTTTTTTAAAACTTATGTGGTTACCGGGAAATGAGAAAAAGCTTTTTTAAAAAAACAAAAAAGTTGGAAATTCTCTTAGTGCTATCTACGGGTGAATCGTAACAGCTGAAAACCCTCCACCCTCTACCCCACCTTCCAATCCACTTGCAAATATTTCATCGGGTATTCCTGACGTTAATACAAAAATGTGGGGGAGCGCCCCTGTTAAAAATTGTTTCAGTGGGGATATCTGGATCTGTTCTTGGGAAACATAACAGCTGAAGCAGGCACTAATTTAAACGTAAAAAGTCTAAGTAGCGTCGCTTAAGGTTTCAATGGCCCAATATTCTGTTGTTGATGATCCCCATACATTTACTTTCGGAGGACGCTGCGGAGCTTCGCATATCCATTGGGTTTTCCTGATTCCAGAATCGATAATTGTGCCTGTTAACTCTCCATTTAAATAAAAAGTAGCTTCGTCCGAAAAAATGTTCAGTGGAAACCCATTATTCTCGTCACATCGCCTCATTATTTGCTCACAAAATTGCAAACGCCTGTCAAGTCATCTTCCAAGAGTCGGACAAGAATATTATATGGGTGATATTTTTCTGTTTTCAAAAACCTCCCAATCTCGTCTAGACGCAGGATTGTTTGGGTAATGAAACCGTTGACAAATGTGGATTTTCCTGAGAGATACGGCTTAATTTTTGTCTTCGTCCATGTGTCCGGCCACTTCGGGCAAGTCCTTCACTTTAATGTTCTTCAAATTTGGTAAGATCTTACTCACATGCCTGGGAAATGTGATTTTCCGGATATTTTGCATTAAATAAAGTCACACTTCCTTTGACTCCGCATTCTATCCTCCATCCCAACAATATCATTTTTGTTTGGCAAATTAAAAAAAACACTTTGAATACAAATTAAAAACTAAACAGATTTCATTTCCCGAAATGCAAATTTTAAAACTGAGTAAAAAAAGATTCTTATCAGGGAATTAAATTTGGTACAAAAAATTTAACAACCTTTTTCTCTTTTTGAAGTACACTGCTCAACAATTGCTTAGGATTGTAACTAATTTTATGTGCAATTTTTTTCTGAAAAAATAAATTCCAAATCAATAAAATTTGTTGTGCAGCCTGCCCAGGTGGGTCTGTTCTTAAAATTTGTAAACTTTTAGAAACATACTGATGATCCTTGCAATTGTTGAGCAGTGTACATTATCAACCGAACCACTTTTTTTTTTTATTTGCAACGTTAATTAGTAGATAGCACTAATATATTTCTTTTTTTGTTTTTAAAAGGTTTTTTATTTTCCTGGTAAACAAAGTTTAAAAAAAAAGAAAGGGTGTGGTAGAATCCATTTTATACGAGCTTTTCAAAGAGCCCTAACGACATGGTTTCAAGAAAAAAAAGTTGGGAAGGGTTCACTGGGGTTAAAATATATTTCATTTTATTCAGCGCTAAATTTAAAATCAATTGACGTGTTCCACGTTTTTTCTAAGTTCCGGTTAAAAAGATATTAATTTTATTCCGGACTTTTGCGCATCCCTATACAAAAAAAAAAAATATATATATATATATATATATATATATATATATATATATATATATATATATATATATATATATATATATATATATATATATATATATATATATATATATATATATATATATATATATTTTTTCCCGATTAGTCGCGCTTAATTTACTATTGGTTGGTCGGCCCCCCAGACCGGTTGCCATTTGAAAAAGTAAAAATTTTGAAGGCACCAGTTGTTGTAGACAAGCTAGGAAAAAATAGAAAATATTTTTTATTTATTGAAAAAAATGTTTAAAAATAAAAATTCTTTTTAAAAAAAAAGTAGTTATTAAAAACATGAAACAAAGCTTTATAAAAAAAACTAATAAAAATATTTATAAATATACGTAAACACAACTCAACTAGTATTTGTTTAAACAATAATTTTAAACAATGAAAATTAGGCATTTAAAGGTTTTCCTGGCACGATTTGCATATCAAAATGCCCAAACACATGTAGGTATTACATAAAAACAAGAAAATCTGGTTTTTCTGTTTTTTCAGCTACAATATGCACAACGGCCGGAGGTCTGTCCTGTGTCTCTGCTTCATTGGTTTTGGATCTAAAAAATTCTCCCAATCTGGATCAATCTATGGGGCAAGGACATAATCTCGGACTTTTAAATGAGGATAAATTAGCTCATTCGAATGTTTTAAAACGCTCTCCCAATAAGTCTTTCCTGGAGAATTTGTGTATAAATAATTTGGGAATTTATGCCTGCTATATTTTACAAAATAAAATAGCACCATACCTTCTAGTATTTCGGGAACAGTCTTTTACACAAACGATCGCACGTATCTACTCCTCCTTTGGTGGCATTGTAATCAGTGATTATGCAGGGTTTCGTTAAGAGCCCCGTTTCTGGATCTATTTCATCAGATTTGTGTAAACTGGATACCAATAGTACGTTCTTCTTCGGCTTAGGAATGTAGGAGACAGCGTACATTATTACAAAAGCAAACATTGAAGAACTTCCGGTCTTGGTGTAGGTTTCGAAAAATTAAGAGGCAACTTTTTTTATTTTTTCTTATTGTTCCGATCACCGTTAACTTATACTCCTCTAATAGTGTTTTTATCAGTGGGACAGACGTGAACCATTGTCCATCGTTATGTTTCTTGAAGTGCCTTTTATGTGAATGATTTTTAGTTTTTAATTTTTTTGTTTTTATTTTTCTATTTCCGAAAATTTTTAGTACTAGGTAGCATACGAGCTAAGGTTAATAACCAATATATAGATCCATTTCTTTTATTAGGTTACATTGTGTATTCTATTGCGTGCAATGCAATGATTAAAAAAGTGAATGAGCAAACGAAATTTATATGGTTTTCCAGGTTAGCGTGGGTGCCACTGACAAAAATTCTTGACAATCAGAACATTGTTCCACATAGCAAATGTTTACGAGTGTATGAATAATTTATTGTTGGATCGATGGAAAAAAGAGTAAAAATAGACTAATATTATTTTTTCTATTTATCTAGTCGATTGTTTCCGAACTTATCCAAATCCACTACAAATAATTTGTTTATTACAGCATTTTTGGAACTCTTATTTTTATTTTGGGACAGACAAAGGCTTAAAATATTAACATTAAACAAATAGCAATTTACCATATAGATATCAATATATAAAATCAACCCAGTATACAGGGTGTCCCAGAATATGTGGGAAATCTCTCGAAATCTAATAGAAAACCTAAAAATATTATGACAAGTTTCCACAAACTCTTTTTTATGACCCTCCCCTACCGAGATACGGGTACATAACGGATGCCCCTGGAAATAGTTTTTGTTTAAATAACTTTTTAAAATACTAGGCGTAATTTAATATATTTTTTTAATATGATGGTCACTAGATACCAGTGGCGTTCGTCCAGAATTTGATTTAAAAAAAAAAAAAAATTTTGGTAACCAAAAATGCTTTTGATACATAATACATGTATTGTGTGCCAAATTTAATTTAAATATTTAGAGTGGTATTACATATATTAATCACTAATAATTTATTTTTAAAAATTTTACCACCCTGTATCTCAAAAGTTAATACGTTTAGGACATACGTTTATATAAAGTTTTCGATTTAAAATGGACCCAAAAATTGCCTCCTTAAATATTGACGTACCATTAGAAAACACCCTGTATAATGTAAAAAAAATTACCAAGCATGATACTGATGTCTCGTAAACAGTTGGTTTTATCGATGTCAATCAAAAATACCTTTTTTTTTAGTTTAAGGTTAAAGCTATCCAAAAATAATATTGTCAGCCTTTATCATACAGGGTGTTAAAAAAATTGCTATTATTGTATTAGAGCTAGTCCGTCCCTGGCAAACTAAATAAGCCAAATATGATTTAATGGGTTTATTCTAAAAAGACTTATCTAGCAACCATCTTAAAATTATATATTAAATTACGCCTAGTATCCTAAAAGTTATTAAAAAAAAACGATTTCAAGGGTCGTCCGTTATGTACCTGTAACTCCGTAGGGAAGACTCGTAGGAAAAAAGGTTATGGCAACTTGTCATAATATTTTCAGGTTTTTTTATCAGATTCTGAGAGATGTTGCAGAAACAGATCTAGCAACATGAATGCTATCTTTCCATAGCCAAAAGTACGCTAACGTTACCTTCTAAATCTTAATAAAATATTTAAAAAAAAAATCAGTAAATTATAAGGGATTATAATAGTGACCACACCTACTTAATAAATTCAAATCATTCTTGAAAATTCTCTTTACTAATCTACAAATAGCAAAATTAAGAAAACCGCACGTCGGTATGCAACGCCAACGCATTGATATGCTTTCGTGAACTTGTGATGACGAAGTAAGTCGACGCATCCAATGAGAGCTCGAGCTGTTCGGAGGGGGGGTCGTCGAGAGAGCTCGAACCACGCGCGTGAAATTTTAAAAGTAGTAAGACATTGGGCTCTGTCAGTAAACCATTGTCTAAAAGTTTATTTCGTTTTCTTACGCGTAGTACAGCTATCTGTGCGGTTAAAGTAGAACCCGTAGATGGAAAATTTATTTCATTTCTTATGACTAGTACAGTCATCTGAGCGGTTGAAATAGGACTCGAGGCTAAAGGTTTTTCTCTATTCTTTTCGACAAGGTAAAAATTCTCTAGCATTTAGGGCAATTACCGAAACATTTTATTAAGTAGTTTATAGAAAAATAATAATTGTTTTCTATAGTTTGTACGAAAGTGTACATTTTTCTTAGCTAGTAGAGCTATTTTAAATGTTTCTTGTTTTAGTCGTCATGGGTCTAATTCCAATATCGGTGTCAATCTTAGATTGACACATTCTACGCAAAGCTTAAAGGCAAGGTGTAATTAAAGTGAAATAAAGAACTGTAAGCGTTAGCTGAAGTAGTGTTTATGGAAGTTATTTAGTGAATGGTATTGTTGTAGATAAGCTGCAAAAGAAGGTAATATCTAAACTTGTTGATAAGATAGTTGGTCAATAATTGTCACAGAAGTGGCAAGTGATACCGGGTGTCCCAAAAACTGTAGAAAATTCCTTAATTTGACTTTAAACTTTCTTACTTCCATAGTGATAAAAAACAATTTCTAATTGTGTCGCAACGCAGATTGTTTTTACGCCTCATAGATTTCGGAAGGCGTTTCGGGTTTTCAGTAAATTTAAATAAAATTCTTTGCTTAATTTGATATCATGCATTTTTTTTTTTTTGAAGAATGAAATTTTCCATTTGTTGCAAATTTTCTTTAATAAATAAAAAAAACATATTTTTAATCCAGTCATTTGCTTTTAGATTTAACAATCTAACAATGTTATATACCGCCCCAAAAGTAAAAACTCAAAATCTAAAGTCTACAATAAATTAGGTTAATCTATGAACCATTAGTTGATTATAAGGCATCCTCTATAAACACTTTATTTATTATACAATTTCACTGCACTGTAGGGTTTATTAAATAATAACTTCATTATTATACATAATGCAAAAATCATTGTTCATCAAAATTTCAAACGGGAGTTTCGCATGACGTCCCGTTTTTTAAATAGGCAAATTTAAGAGCCTCTAAATGCCTCCTTTGTTTTATTGAATTATTTCGTGGAATCGCATGCGAAGTACTTGTTAACAGAAACGGGAGTTTATTTTGAGCATTTGAATAAATGATTATTAAGAAATTTACTGCTTCCGTTTATAAAAAATACGACTTGGAACTTGTAATAGCTGCTATAAAATTTCAATTATCTTTTTTAAAGAAAATACTACAAAGCTCAAAATGGTTTCATTTAAAAATTTAGAAAATTCTTTAAAACGTCATATTAAACAAAAAATCACTTTCCTTAGCAAATTTGTTTTTTTATAGATTCTATTACTTTTTTATTTAAGAAAATAAATTGTAGACTAAGAGAGCCAGGTTTGGTAAATAAGACGGATGTTTAAGCATTTTAAAATTTAAATAACCAATTGTACAATTTTTAAGACTTCTTTTTGTTTGCAACAATATTTCGCCTCTACAGACCTCTACCGTAGTTCACAATCATATTAATAATTACAATTTTTTTGTCAATAAAATTGTTACTATGATTAGTGCTCTATAGTCCTAATTACACCAACTTTATTTGAAACATTCTGGTCCGGTCTCGTCTTACGAAGGGACGGTCCGAGTTATGGGCTCCCACTTCGCGTGCTTATAGTGTGGGTAGGTACCAATCAAACCCCAAAATTGTAAGTGCCAACTCGGCTTTGTTTTCGAGAAATCGGTAGTAAAAAAATGCATTTAATTCGTAAATTTTAATCAATAAAGGCACGTAAAATTTATTTTTTTAATTTCTTGCAATTGTTTAATGTAAAGTTATAGATTTTAACAATATTTAAAAAACACAACCTCGATGGGTTGTTCGATCCTCAAAGGTCTTTTATTTTGTAAAATTATAACTTATCATTAAAACTGCAAGAAATTATTAATTTATAGGCATATTAAAAATTACAAAATTGCAATTTTGTTGATTTTCGAAATGCCGAGTCATACAAGGAATTTATATTCGTGAGTCCTTTTATATTATACTTATTCGGATTTGGGTCCAGTTCCTTTAATATAGGAATAGTCATTTTTTTTCCTAGTCTCGTTTAAGTTGGAGTTTTTTATCTACAAATTTGTAAGTTAGGTACACATTGAAACAAAAGAACACAAAATTAAGTTAAAACACAAAAACACTGGACGAGGTACGTCAAAGTCAGGGATTGCAGAACACGCATGGTCAAAACAACACCGCACACAATGGTCGAAAGCCCAAATTATTCATAAAGAAATCCCCTGGGAGAAAAGTAAATTTAAAGAAGCTGTAATAATTGTAAACAACCAAAATGTATTTAGCAAGCCTACTATCGATATTCCGAATATCAGGCAGCCGTTATTGAACCGTGTGAAAAGTCGGTCAAGCTCCGGCAAAGAACGATATACAGTTAGCATCTGACACATTTTCAACAATGCTAAAGACTAAAAATATTTTTAAAAATATGAAATAACAAAATAAATATCCGCAATTTATGTTTTGAAAATAACATCCTATAATGACTTCCTCTGATTTTATACATTCTTAAAATATCGTTCCTAACATGTCAATATTTTAAGTTCTTGAAATATGAAATATACGCAATTTATAAACCTTTTTTTTAAATATCCCCAGAGAAAAAAATCAGGAGCCGTCAAATCGGGGAAATTAGCTGGCCATGTTATGTCACCAAATTTTGATATCAAGCGACCGGGGAACATTTCTTACAACAAATGTCGAGTTTGTCGTGCTGTGACTCCATCTTGTTGGAACCAAATATGATCTTTGTCCTAAGTCTTTGCAATTCGAATATGGCCCTATAATACCAAACGTTGAAACACCAAACCATAGGGTCGCTTCTTCATC
Organism: Listronotus oregonensis; assembly: GCA_019359885.1. NCBI lineage: Eukaryota > Metazoa > Arthropoda > Insecta > Coleoptera > Curculionidae > Listronotus > Listronotus oregonensis. The sequence goes on along the minus strand of JAHBCN010008514.1, from coordinate 9,654 downwards.
ATGGAGGGGTCTTTCATCAAGCTGTTGTCGATTTACGTCGGTTCAGTAACCATAATTTTGCTTATTCACATATCTGCTTAAATGGAAGTGAGCTTCGTCTGATATCATTAATAAATTTAATAGGTTTTCATAATTTTCTAAAATTTGTAATAATTGTCTATAGAACGCAGTACTAAGTGGTTTGTCAGCTTCTCTTAACTTGTTAACAACTTGAATTTTGAAAGGGTGGAAGTTCAAATGAAAATGCAGAATTCTTCGCAATATCCTGTTGGAAATGTGCAACGCAAGTGACTGCCTTGAAGCAGATCGATCGGGACTTCTTTCTACAGCTTCTCTTACCACTTCAATATTTTCAGGTGTTCTGACTGTACAGGCTTATCCATTATATTTTGACACCCACCTGCAGCCTTTATTATCGCCGATAGAAAAAAACTTTAAATACAAAACTTTTAAGGTAGAAAATGAACCACCAGTTTTTTCATTTGGATCAAAAAAATTAACATCGCAAAACTGTCAAAAATCAACCAACTATATATTTGTTAATGGAACACCCTGTATATTGTTGGATAAAATGAAAAATATTTTTTTCTACTACTGTATAAATAAGAAAACTTTGTGGTCCTAGCAACGCGAATGATAACGAAAGAGAACCTTCGTGTTACCTGGTTGCTAAGCGTTGCTAGCTACGAAAGTAATATTTTTAGCGCCTGGACAAAAAAGTAAGAGTAAAAAAAAGAAAATATGCTTGTGGGAAATATTAGGATTTATTTAAAAAAAGTAACTAATTTATAACAAAATATTTTAAAAAAACTAGGTTAGGTATTAACATTAAAAGTAATTCTGCAATTTGAGCATTTAGCAAAAGAAATTGGAGGAATAATACTTGAATTAACAGTTTTTAAATTTGTTGTTGGGGTATCGTTATCACCTTTAACTACGTTAATATTCATATTTTTCACTGTTACTTCATTAGAGGATATATTGGTAGGAATTTCGTTTAAAATCTTCTTTGAAATTTCCACCTTATTACTATAGGATTCAGCAATATATCCCTCCGCAACAGAAGAAGACTTCCAACCTCCATGCCTTTTTAAGTCCAAAATATCGACATCCGAAGCATTGGCAAGGAACGTAGTTGACGTTCTTCTAAAAGAATGACCAGTGTATCTACTGATGTCTTCAAGATTCAAAAACTTCGCAATTTCTTTAGGTACATTTGAAATAGTGTGCTTTCCAATTACTTGATTAACACATTTACCTCTATCATAACGATACAATAAACGCTCATCTAGAGCATTCCTTGGTCTCAGCTTAATATATTCCTGTAGAAATCTGACATAAGGAACTGAGCCTTCATCGTTGGTTACTACAAAGTTTCTTTTAACTTTATTTTTAGACTCCACTATTTTTACTATAGCCACGTCATTTCTTATTTCTACATCACTTAGCTTCATTCTGTATATTTCGTCTGCCCGGCATGCCCCAGCCACTCCCATAATGGCTATTACTTTCATTGCTAAGTAACTTTGATCAGGCGCGTTAAGTAAAAACTTTATGATTTCTTGATCATGATTTTTGTTTACGGAAATTGTTAACTTGAGCATGGAATATATAGACCAAAGGGTTGGTGGTGATAAAGACACATCACGTCACATTCACATTTTCGTCAATCCGCCCCACATGTTTTGTAGCAAGCCATTCAGAAAACGATTTATATGTTTGATGGTACCTCTCTTTAGATTTGTCTGGCAGAAGTGAGGCACACGCAAGGTCAGCTGCCTTTTGGATGCCATTTTCATATTCATTTAACATTTTAAAATGGGAATGGATTTATACTAAATTAACAATAATTCAAAATCTGACAAGTGCTGATGACAGACAATGTCAACAATAAATATGTTGCTATGGATTAATTTTTAACAGGTAAAATTTAAAAAATCTCTGATATTTCTATTAAAACATGATGTTAATGATTATTAAATTATGCGATACATAGAACAGTAGCAAAAAAAATATAATACATTACACGATGCGAAAGGCTTTCGGTTGGGAGGCAATAGCCTCGGCTTCGCCTCGGCCATTTAAAAACCACCTCACACCAAAAAGTAAACTTTCGCATCTTGTAATGTAAATAACTTTTTCCTGACTTCAAAAATATATAGTTTATTGACATTTGATTAAGCCGTTTTTGAAATATTTATGTTTTAAATTATCTATCAGTTAGAGGACGTCGGCCACATTTCGCGGTAGATCGTCAAGTATGCCTTGATGCAAAGTGTAGCGGCTTCGTTGCAATTGTTTTAACAATGGTATGACTGATATTGTATCACAAATTGAAACGTAATATGCGGAATTGTATTTAAAATAATGAAGGCTATATTGAAAATATTTAGTCTTGTCATCATTTATAATACCATCAGTGCTGTAATAATTATTACAACTCGAGTAATATTGTACAAGAAAAGTTTACACTTTATCACTGTAATTTAAGTTTCTTTAAATATTTTGTATAAATATCATTTTATTAGGTCGTTAAACATATAAATTATAAGTTTTACCATATGTTTCACAATAAATATAAAAGTAAAATTGGTAAATAATTTAAGGCTCTAAACAGCCCTGGTCTTTCGTTGAATATTATTTGGTTCTTCAAAATGTTTAATAATATTCTTAATAGTATTTATTGATAGACTTCTTTGCTGGTATATTTGTCGATATTCGATTCTAACTCTTGTCGCATTATTACCGTTTGAATAAAATAATCTTATTATTTGACGTTTTTCTTTCTCAGAATAACCCATTTTAAGAAATTTTTGATCTACACCATATGCTTTTATTTTTAAGTGACGAGAACATGGATAAAAAATTCGCCTATAATTGTCATAACTACCATTATTAAAACAATTGCAAATGCAGCCGTTACACTTTTTATCAAGGCATACTACTGTGAAATGTGGCCAGCGTACCCTTACTGACAGATAATTTAAAATATAAATATTTTAAAAACGGCCTAACCAAATGTCAACAAACTATATATTTTTAAAGTCAGGAAAAGAAGATTTTTCATTTTATTTAACAATATACAGGGTGTTCTATTAACAAATATATAGTTGGTTGATTTTTGACAGTTTTGCGATTTCATTTTTTTGATCCGAATAAAAAAACTGGTGGTTCATTTTCAACCTTAAAAGTTTTGCATTTAAAGTTTTTTTCTATCGGCCATAATAAAGGCCATATAAAAGGACGGCTGGGTGTCAAAATATAATGGATAACCCTGTACGTATACCTCCACGATTTGATGCAACATGCCCTCTAATATTAAAATCTTTTACTCACCTCATTCTGGTTGAGCGTGTTAAAATTTGTCCGTATCTTTCCATAATAAATTCGCGACGAAAATTTCTTTGCACTTGCACAAATAAATTACCTAATATGAACTATTTTACGACAAAAATTTGTTGATTTATCAAAAATTTGTCGATGAAAAATTAAATTGCAAACATTCACACATCGGAATGTGTCACCAAAACTGTCAACAACAAAATATGGTAATTTTTTACTTATAATATAGTATACAGGGGTTTTTTAAGGCGCTGATCACGAATCTGAAGTCAAATTTTGTTAAAAGCTTCTAGTTTTTAAGTTGTAACACCTTACTCGGACCTACCTAACCCTAAAAATGCACAAACTCTTGTTAAATTTCCTCTTGAATCTGGTCACAGGCAAACTTAATGATTTTTTGGCAGAACACCTTTTATTTTACAGGATAAACTTATTTCCTCGATTATTTACGTATTAATTTTACTAAAGAACACATTCAAAAATTTATTTATATATTTAAAAACAATCAAGGAAATTATTTAGGGATTTTTAAACAGATAAGTTGGTGAAACAGAAAGGCGCCATATTTAAAATTTTAATTGTTATACCAGCATTAAATGTAAAAAGACCAATAAAAAAATATTTTTAATAGAGAAATTTCAAAATTCTATAAAAAGCATTTAATCCCAGTAAAAACATTATTTTAATCTTTTGTAAAAGGTGCACTATGATAAGGGTGCATAAGGACTCCTGGTGTTTTTATTTAGATATTAATACAAGTGAGGCAGGGGTATATTTCCCTGAATTTGGATTTGTTGATAAGGTATATATTAAATAGGTAATTGACAACATCCTCTTTTTAAACCCAAACAAAATAAATTCAGTTAATGTAAACTCCACTTTTAGGTAATTAAAATTTAAAAAGTAGGCGCTTTTCAGTTGTTTCCCCAAGTTGTACCACGCTTAAAAATCCCCAGATGGTTTTGTTAACTTTTTAAAAGTTTTTTTTTTGGTGGTGTTTTTATAGTCTAGTAACTGAAGACCTGAAAGTACCCAAAGCTGTAAATTAATCTGTACAGTTTTTATTTGTGGCGTAATTTTTAGGTCTTCGCGAATGCTTTTGAGCGAGAAAAAGTTTATCACGATTCCTACGTGGAAAATGGCCCCCAAAGTCCCAAAAATGAGTTTTCCGCGAATATCTGTCAAAATATGCGAATAACAGAATTTTTGTTTGAACAAAAAAATGAAGATCACCTTAAAATCTACAAAAATATGCCTTACCATTTTTTTCGCAACAACAATATTTTTCGCAAAAACGGCCGTCGAAAAGTCCATAACATTTCACACTGTATAGATGTGGAAACGGCTAAAAATGCAGATGTGCAAAACAATTTTTTATCAAAACGCCATAAAGATGGTAAAGGAAATTTTCTCGAAGCATTGAACAATTGGTAAGGTTTTATTATAAAAAAGAAATATTAATAACAAACCATTTTTTCAAAAAATATCAAGAAATTAATGAGATACTCTTAAAATATTGTAAAAAAAACTTTGACTTTTTTTAATAATCTAGAAAAATCAAAATGAACCCAATCTCATATGCAATGATAGGTACGGGTTTTCCCCTTCCGATATACTTTGAAAGATTAAGAAATGTACAGGGTGGCGCCTTTTCGTTGACCTTACAGGGTATAGCGAAAACTGAAGGAGATAGGACAAATCTGATTGCGCAATCTCGATTTCGATTTTTGAAACAAATTCAATGGTGAAACTAAATCATGGATAACTTGATTCGTTTTGGAGATACAGAGTGTGACTTTTATTTTTAAGTTATAACACAAAGTTGGGTTTTTTCAAATGGAACACCCTGTATATTTTTTTAAAAATGGATAGAGCTTACAAAGACCAATTCGATGATATATAGTTTGATGGGTCTGTCTGTAACAGATGTTGCGCAAATTGGCAAAAACCTATAAAAATTAAAATATTTGGGACAAAGTTGTTGTTTTTAATGGGACACCCTGTGTATTTCTTTAATAAGTAATGCAACTGACAAATATCAACCAAATGATATATGGTTTAATGGGTCTGTGTTCAATAGATCTTGGGCAAACTGCCAAAAACGTAAAAAAAATCATATATCCGATCCTTGCTAACACTTATTATTTAACCAATTTTCTAACTTCTATATAACTAAAATTTAAATTACGAATAAAAAATCCAAGACTAAAATATATATTTAATAATTAAAACTATTAAACCTATGCCTAAACTTTTATAAAAAGGGTTTTTATATTGCTGTGTTTATCATGATTGAAAAAGGAAACATTTTCTAAAGTAGGCTTTGAGTATAAAACCCCGTATGAAACAAATGAAACTGACGTACTAGTATGACTTATTTGGAAGCAGTGATATTATTTTATAAAATGGAGTTTCAAAATTACGAAAAAATTTAATATGTTGGAATGTTACATTGAAAGTGGAAAAAATAGTATAAATGCATTAAATCTGTATTTTAATAGATATCCAGAACGAAGGCAACCAGGACAGAAAATGTTTGCCAGATTAGTAAGTAATTTGATTTCCCTTTTAAAAAAGAAAGTATTGAAAAAAGGCTGGAAGAAATGAATACAATAGGGTATGTTGTCGCAGAACCTACTGCATCATCCAGACAAATTTGGGATGCTATTGGTGTTAATAGAAAAAAAAGAAAAAAAAAATTTAAAACGCCACAATTACCATCAATATGTTTATGAAAAATCCATAAAATTTTCATCCGGGTGACGCAGAACGCCGTATCACATTTTGTTTGTGGTATCTCCGGCAATGTGAACAAGATCCAGAGTTTTCCCGAAAGATAATATGGAAGATGAAGTTCGAGTAACTAATGATGGACTGTTTAATCGCCACAATAATCTTTACTGGTCAAACGGAAATCCTCGTTTGACAGTAAACAGAGTCAACAAGGGAAATTCGGTTTTAATGTGTGGTGTGCACTTTATAAGAAAGAATTTTGTGCCATTTTGAATTTGATGACAATCTCACAACCAGACCTTTATTTAAATTTTTGGAAGAAAATTTATTAAATGAGATAGATAATCTTCCCCTTCTGGAAATGAATAATGTCATCTTTCAACAAGACGGTAATTTTTGCCACAATGCCCGTGCCGCGGGGTTATTTTCTTGATGAACATTTTCCCAATAAGTTTTTTGGTACCAATGGTCCAGTTGGGGGGCCCCCGGCACGGTCACCCCCCCCTTTCCCCCCCTTAGGGTTTTTTTTCCTCTGGGGATTTTTTAAAAAAAAAAAACCCCTATAAAATAAAACAACAATTTAAATGAATTAAAATGCATTTTAGGAACTTTTAAAAAAAGGTTTTCCAACTTGCATATAAAAATGCTTTAAGAAGTGTCGCTAAACGCCCCCGAAAAATGTATAGAAAATAATGGTTTGCAATTTGAACATTTGCTGTAAAGGACCTAAATATTTAAAAATTTAAAAAATTTATAAAAAAATTTAAATTTTTTTTTTTGTTTATTTAAATTATTCAACTTATAATATTAGTATTACTGGAAATTTTTTTTAAAATTTTTAGTTTTTTTAAAAAAATGTTTTTTTTTAAAAATAATTAAATAGTTCCCCCCTTTTTAAATAAAAATTTAAAATTATCTTGCTTCGTATCTTAATATTATTATTAATATTTTTTTTTTTATGATTTTAAAATATTAAAATTACATAGTTTTTTTTTTTTTGGGTTTTTTTTAATTTTTTTTTTTGGTTTTTGTGGGTTTGGGGGGAAAATCTATTACAGACAGATCCATTAAACTATATATCATTAATTTGGTCTTTGTAAGCTCTATCCTTTTTTTTTAAAAAAAATACAGGGTGTTCCTTTTTAAAAAAACCCCAAATATGTGTTATAACTTAAAAATAAAAGTCAAAAAAAAAAAATAGGTACGCTCTGAATTCTACGCAAAAATCCCTAAAATTTTTTTTATTTATACTTTTTCTATCTCTAATACCAAGCCAGTTACAAGTCCCTTTGGGCCCAAAATTTACAAAATTTAAAAAAAACTCCGTATCCCCAAAAAAGAATTAAGTTATCCATGATTTAGTTTCACCATTGCATTTTTTTCCCCAAAAAACGAAATCGAGATTGCACAATCAGATTTGTTCTATCTCTTTTAGTTTTCGCTGTCCCCTTTTTAAGGTCAACAAAAAGGGCCCCTGTACACTCCCATAGAGTTTTAAGGTGTCCCCGATTGCTCCAGTAGTTTGACAGTACTTTTTTTCGGTGGGCTTTATGAAGGCCTTCGAGTGCCCAAAAATAGTCCCAAGGGTTTTTTTCTTTGTGCCCCAAACGGGCATAACTACTTGGCCGTTTCATAAGATATACCGATGACCGGTTCCGTCCGGGTTTGCCCGGGTTTTTTGGGGTTTTAAGAGGGGCCCTTTAAAAGCTGCTTGACTATCGGAGAATATTTTTTTAAATTTTTTTACGTGTGCAGTGCCGATTAACCAGCGATCTAGCACACATCTCAATAACAAATACCTCCCGCCCAAAAAAAGGTTGCGAGTGTGCCCAGGCTAAAGAAAAACTCGGCCCCCCGGGCCCCTGTTCAAAATATTCCAGCTCCAACACCGTCCTTGGTTTTTGGGGGGATCGGGACCAACAGATGTCAGCCCGGAACGGGTCGGTCTTTTTCCCCCGTCCTCCCCTTTTTGGGTAGACTACACTGTAGGGCCGGTTGTAATTGGTTGCTGTTGGCAAATTTTTTCTGAGGGCATTCCTAGTCTGTCACAGGTCAGGACATTCCCGGGGACTGGTGCTCTCCATATGACACGCCTGCGGGGGTTTTTTTCTGACCGCTTGATAGAGTCTGGTTTTTTTCCCCCTTTTCCTCTCTCTCCAAGTAGATTGCGGGGGGGGCAGTCCTAGGAAAAGGGGGGCCATTTTTAAAAAACTATCAATAAAAAAAAGAAGGGTACTCTCAAAATATTGTGAAAAAAAAAAGCTTTTTTTTAAAAATTTTGAAAAATCAGAATGGACCCAAACTTATATGCAATGAAAGGGTTTTTGGGTTTTTTCCCCCCCCGGTGAACCTTGAATGATTAAAAAAAGTACATTATTGCCCGGGTAATGAACAATTCGTCCGCCCCATAACTGAATCCCCCCAAGATAGCGGCATTCTAGCACTAAAGCGGCAGTTGAAATGAGGGGACTTTTGGGTCCCGGTATCCGAAAAAAAGGTTTAAAATTTTCCCCAAAAAATTTTAAAAGGGGGATTTTGTAGATTACAAGGGAAATCTTCTTTTTTTTTTTTTAAAAAAAAAATTTTCCAATAGGTTTTTTCATTATTTTTTTTTTTTAAATTATTGCAAAGCCACATGAAAATAAAGGCCAAAAAAAATTTTTTTTTCCCCCCTTTTTTTGGGGCCCCGGAAACGCCTTAAAAAAAAAAATTTTTAAATTTGAATTTTGTAGGCCCGTGACGTCACGGCCCCCCCAAATTTTTTTTTTGGTGGAATTTCTGCTTTGTTGTCAGCTTTTTGTTATTCGATGGCCCCCCTAAATATCGATATGCGCAACATCTACAAAGTTGGCGTTTTTTCCCCCCAATTTTTATATTGTCAATTCAACCTGTATAACCTGAACCTCTAATATTTATTAATAATTTCTAATTTTTAAATAGTGTGTGTTCTTTCCAAATATTCCCCAAATTTTTTTCTATAGTTTTTTTATCGCCCCAAAAAATTTCCCTTTATATGAACCCTTTTTTTTAGTAAATTTCCGTTATTTTATTCAAAATGAAAAAAGTGTATTGTTATTTTTGGGGAAAACCCCCAAACCGGCCGAGTTTAGGGTTTTTTAAAAAAATTATTTTCTCTTTCCAAAAAAAACATTTGGAGAAAAGCCCCCTGTGCTGCTGTAGGAAAATTTTTAAAATCCCAAAAATTCCTATTTTTTGTTTTTGGGCCCTTTTTTGTAAGTTTTTATGTTTTTTTCCCAAATTTAAAAAAATTTTGGTAGTCTGGCTGTGTTTTTTTTTTAAAGTCTAAAAAAAAAAATTTCGAATTTTTTTATTTCGTTAAAAACGATACGATTGTCGATATCGGTAGTTCCTAAACAGACTTGGCATCCATGTTGAATTTTTTTTTGGTTAGGGGGGGGGCGGGCTATTTAAATTACAATGATAATTAAACCTTAAATAGAAAAGTAAGGGGGGTTTTTTTTTTTCCGTGTTATTTAGCAGGTTTTGCTTAATTTTGTTTCTACTTTTAATTTTTACACACAACATTATCAATATCAATTGAGGTTGAAAATACCCTTT
>JAHBCN010008513.1:0-38660 GCA_019359885.1 Listronotus oregonensis | reverse complement strand
AAAAAATTATTCCCCAATCGATAAATTATTTTTTTTTTATCTAAAAAAAAAAAATACAACTTTTCATAAAAATAACCCCTTCCCAAGTAATAGCGCAAGGAAAATTTGATTTTCCCAAAAAAATGTAACATTTTTTAAAATTTTTTAATTTAACCAAAAATGTGGTGGTTTTAAAAAAAAATTAAAGATTACAAATATGAAGTATTTTAGTTGACAAATAAAAGTTTTTTTTATTTTTAATGAGTATAAAAGAAGATATGCCAGGAAAAAATAGTTGCTTAACGAAAAATGAAGAGACGGATCGTTCTGGCGTGAATATCTGAAAAATATTATTTCCCAAAAAAAAGATCACTATTATTTTGAGAAGAAAAAATTTGGGAAAAAATTTTTAAGATCAACAGAACCTTTTAAAAATAAACAAAAAAAAAGTTATGGGCAAAATAAACTTTTTTCAATTTTTTTTTCATGCTAGTTTTTTAGCGTCATCTGGACCTTTGTTGCTTGAAAAAAATAACCCTTAGTAAAAAGTCAGAACACATGTCCCTTAATATGTCCAGTAATTTTTAGCCCTATCGGATAATTATTTTTATGTTTGGACTGAATCAAATCTTGTTTTTGAAAGATATTTTCAGTTTTTGGCCAGTAGCGTGAAAAGTATTTATTTTAAACAGCCAAACTTTATACCCTTTTTATTTAGAGTTGTTTTTTTTTTTTTTTTTATCTTTATGACAACTCACGAAGGATTATTATATATGTATATTATATCCACGGATTATATATACATATATAAACCAAAACCAAAGTACCGTGAGTGTCGGGTTTTCCGGTGTTTAACCCATTTCTTCCCCAGTTGGGTTTATCAATCTTTCATCTGTAAGGAGATTTGGCTTTTTAAAAATGCATATTTTATGTTTGCAACTGTCAATGTTTTTTTCGGGTGAATTTATAAAAAAATGGTCAATCCAATTAAAATTTGCCATCACCTGAGATTTCGGGGATAACCTTAGCTTTAAAATGATTCATTGTACATCTTGTTATTATACGGCCAAAAATTTTATTTTTTTCCTCAATTCCAAAAAAAAATCCTTTTATTTAATTTGGGGGCAGTTTTCCCGGGAATGGGGGGGAGGAGTTAATAATTTCTATTTACTAAAAATATTGTTAGTTTGTCGGTTCTAAAAAGAAAAGTTGCAGCAAAAAAATAATTAACGTTTTTTTTTTTAATTTAGGTGTACTTTTCACCCCTTGGAAGAGGGGGAGGTGGAATAAATATCATAATAGTCAAAATATGATAAAATATTTTCAAAAAATTGATTAAAAAACAAAAAGAATAATCTGAGTTCTTGTTTTTTGTATTCTTTCTTATTATTGGGGTAGTTTTAACCCCCTATCATAAGCCCCTAAATCTCAATTTCAGTGTAAAGTAAAAAAAAATCTTCTTAATTGCTCGGAAAAACGGCATTTATTCGATAATCTAAGCTTTACTTCCAAAATATTTTAAAAAACCCCTAAAAGGGTAGTTTTTACTGTTTTAAGGGTGTTTCAGAAATTTCTGACATTAAAATCGTAATGAGTGACCTCGGTACCTATTTTCATGAAAATTCCTTTGATAATGCCCGAGATATTCAATATTTTTTATTTTTGGCCAAAAAAATAGTAGATATGGCCAATTTTTACAGCGTTTTGGACCAAATCCCAGTAATAAAACTTGTTTATTTCCATATTTGACACCTTTCTTGACAAATTTCAAAAAATTTCAAATTGATTTGATTTGCCCGAAATTACAGTTTCATTTTACAAAAAAAATACCTCCTTTTCTGTACTAAAAGCAAGCAATAGCCAACAAGCAATAATCGGTGTGTCTTCAGAGTCGGGATTTTATTAATCGTGATCTTAATAACATACATACTTTTTCGGAATATATATTTCTAGTGTGAAATTGTATTACAAAAAAGTAAAAGAAATATATAGAAATCATTTTTGTTGATGGTTTAAAACGCATTCTTATTTTTTACTTTATGTAGACTTCAGTGATGGCACTGGGCCTTATCAGTCCGGACACCGCAATATTTAGAAAATATCAAATAAAATATCAACCCCATAACGAAGGAAGTAAAAAAGTCTGATATTTAAATTTTACTTGCTTTTCTAACATCTTAAAACTAAAACTAATAAATCTTCCAAGCTATTACGACAAAAATAGATTTGATAATTATTGAAAATGTTCCGTCTAGCGATAAAGCAACAGATTTAAAATAACTAAGGTCAGATATTATTGACATCTACCCCCCGATAACCCTCGTTTATCTTATTTGTCTGTTTTCTCATATTAAATAAATATTTTAATGGGTTTCAGAGGTCGGAAGGTCTCGAACGATTTTTCCTTATCATCCGATGGATACACAACTTGAACTTTGGTTATCGCCTAAGACAGATAAGAAATATTGGTCTTTTAAATGTGATTGTTAATAAAAATGGTGTATTTTTCATGTGATTAAATTAGGTTTGTTTAGAGGTCTTTTTTGATCAAACATTTTATGGTACTTTTATAACATTATTTCATTTTAACGTAAGGGTTATAATGTTCGCCCTTAATTCAGGCGCCCACTTATTAATTGAATTAATCGCCATATGATGCCCTAGTTGGTTACAATATTTTTTCGCCGATCATTTTGTTATTATATTGTGGAAATCATCATTTTACATGAAATTTTTTCGGGATGTATTTTAATTTTAGAAACCAACCTCATTCAAATCAAAATCATGCATTAATAGGTGCTATTAATGCATGATTTTGATACGATGATAATACTCATAAATAAACGATCGCCAAAAAGATATAGGCCAGGAACTACAGACCTGAAAGTACCCAAAGCTGTAAATAAATCTGAACAGTTTTCATTTGTGGTGCAATTCTTAGGTCTTCGCGAATGCTTTCGAGCGAGAAAAAGTTTATCACGATTCCGACGTGCGAACCCGCTGAAAATGGCTCTCCAAAGTCAGCAAAAATGTGTTTCCCGCAAATATCTGCCAAAATATGCGAACTAGAGAATTTTTGTTCAGACGAAAAATGAAGATCACCTTGAAATTTACAAAAATGGTTAGTGATGAGCGAGACCGGTCTTGGTTTTGCGGTCTTGGTCTTGGTCTTGAAGCAAGACCAAGACCAAGACCAAGAACAAGACCGCCTTTTCGCTTGCAAGACCAAGACCAAGACCGGGGTATGCAAGACCAACATCAAGACCGAGGTGTGCAAGACAACGCAAAACCAAGACCGATCTGCAAGACTCTTGCTCTTCTGCGACTTTTTTTTTGATATTATAATATTTAATTTTTATATTCAATATACAGAGGTATTTTATGCAGACATGACAAAAGATGTGTCAAAACATATACAGAACTGCCAAAAGAGGCGATTATTTAATAAGTAAAAGTTTTTTTAATAAAATCATAATTAAATCGATTACTTTGTTCTTTTAGTTCTCTAACAACGATAACGAGTAAATTTAATAACATTTTTTTAAAATAATGAGATTGTGAATCAATGATCCGACAAAGCTTGACATCTCCGAAATCGTATACGACAGAGAAAAATAAGGGGTACAAAAGTTATAGAAGCTAAAAATTACTTTCATATTTCTAATGTTTTTTTTTTAAATTAGCTATCTAGTGATGCCAGAAATACATTATTTTTGTTCCACACTGTAAGAAGTAGCGCCATTAGATTGCTTTTAAAAATTAGTATATAAATGTAAAAGTAATGGATTAATAAAAAAATATATTTAACATGTGATAAAGATATACTTTTTACACAAATGAATTGTAAAAATCACTTACGGTTTAGACGGAAAAGTCAAAACCGAAAATGATATTTAAAGGCCATCTACGTCGACATTGTTCCTATATAACAACAATTTGCAGCATAATATACAGGATGGCGATTTTTTCTAAATTGATTTTTCGCCATATTTTTTTTATTTTAGGAGAAAAGCTAAACATAAGGGAGTTTTCTTGAGTGGCAGTGGATTAATCGGAAAATTCTGGAATAGAAAATAATTTTACATTTTATGCCCTTTTTGTCTATAATTTTTGTATGTTTGGTTTGTCACTATCATGGACGATTTCGGAGATATCGAGCTTGGTCACACTATTAAACTCCCTTGTAGCTGCAGATTGTTCATAAAGTATTTCTACAAACGTTGTACGGTAAATATTTAACTAATAACTTTTTTTTTTATCATTTACATATCAGAATTATTCTCATGGAAATTTCACATCTGGTTGAAGTTAAAAGTTTTTTTTCTGCTCACACAGTACACAGTTTTGTATTTGCTTTTATTTTATATGCTTCTTTAAAGAACATTTATATAATTCTTATTCTTAAAATGTTTGTATATACCACTAAATGTGTAAAAAAAGGTTGTGTCCTAATTTAACCAAAAATAGAGCGCTTGCCATACAGGGGCGGATTTAGCAAAGGCTGAGTAGGCTGAAGCCTAGAGCGGAAAATATTATGGGCGGCAAATTTAGATTTACTTTTAAAAAAATGTAATGGTAAATTAATTTATTATTTTTTTAATATTTAACAAATAGATTTAAAAAAAATCCTGAAATTTGTTTGTTTTAAAGAATTGTTATTTAACTTTCTATATATTTTACTTTTGTTAAATTTGTTTAATAAATTTTTATAAGAAGGACTAGAGTTGTTTACATTTAAAAAGTATTGACATATTAGGGCGGCAAAAATATGTTAGCCTATTGGCGGAAAAAAGTTAAATCCGGCCCTGGCGCTATAAATAAATAAATCCCTTAATTTAAAATATGCGTTTTAATCAAATAATTCAAATGTACGTTTAAGATTAAAATTGGTATATTTTAAAATTTTAAAGCCAAAAATATAGTATCCATCGTTATTTGTATTTAAGTATTAAAAAGATATATTTTGTCAAAGATTGCTTAGTTTAAATTATTACTACCAAAAAAAAAGCAAGACCAGCAAGACTCTTGCAGCAAGACCAAGACCAAGACCGGGTGGTGCAAGACCAAGACCAAGACTAAAGACCTTCTTTTGGCTTGCAAGACCAAGACCGGGCTTGCAAGACCAAGACCAAGACCAAGACTAGCCCGGTCTTGGTCTTGTCTTGCTTGCTCATCACTAAAAATGGTCCTTACTATTTTTTTCGCCACACTAATATTTTTCGCAAAAACGGCCTTCAATAAATTCATACCATTCCACACTGGATAGAGATGTGGTTGTAGTAGTTTCTTATTAAAAAATGCAGATGGGCAAAACAATTTTTTTTATCAAAACGCAAGAATGATGGTAAATGAAATTTTCTGGCATCATTCAACACTTGCTAAGGTCTCATTATAAAAAAGAAATGTTAATAACAAACCATTTTTTTCAAGAAATATCAATAAATTAATAAGATACTTTCAAAATATTGCGAAAAAAAACTTTGTGCGCTTTTTTTTATACTCTAGAAAAATCAGTATGGACCCAAACTCATATGCAATAATAGGTACGGGTTTTCCCATTCCGATAAACTTTGCCGTTGTCAAATATGTTAGTTTGCATAACTAGTTACGAAAAGTAAAATTTTTCGCTTCTGATCATGAAAAGTAAGATATTTGACAACGTCAATGAGTTTTAAAAAGTGTCACTTAAAATTTCAAAATTAGAAAAAGTAAAAAGAATCATATGATATTTAAAATTAGAAAAAATTTTGTGTGAAACGCGTTGAGAACAACTATTTTTTATAACTTCAAATCTGCTCGTTACGAAAAATTTTCCCAACTGATTGCACAACTAACCATTTCCCAGTTTATGTATGTCAGAATTGCGAACTAAAAATTCTTGAAATAAATTTAATTTGATTAAGCCATGGTAGAATTGTGGTCTAACAGAAAAATTTACTGTTCTTACTTTAAGTGATTTATCACCTCTGAAATATTATTGGGAAAAATAAAAAGCTACTTTAACTAACCAGAGCTAACCATGACCGACCAGAACCATAGTTTGTCTGTTGTTCATATACTGTGCCAGAACTGAGGGCTTTTAAATTTATCTAAATAGGCGTTTTTCATGATTTTTTTTATTAGCTTATTGCAAAGCCACATGAAAATAAAGGCCAAAAATATTTTTTCCCGATTTTTTTGGCCTCCGGAAACGCCTTAAAAATCAATTTTAAGTTTGAATTTTGTAGGCCCGTGACGTCACGGCCCTAAATTTTCTATTGGTGGAATTTCTGCTTTGTTGTCAGCTTTTTGTTATTCGATACGCCTGTCATCAAATATCGATATGCGCAACATCTACAAAGTTGGCGTTTCCTGTCAATTGTCATATTGTCAATGTCAATCTGTATAACCTGTAATCTCTAATATTTATTAATAATTTCTAATTTGTAAATAGTGTGTTCTTTCCAAATATTCCAATTTATTACTATAGTTATTATTATCGCCAAACTTTCCTTGATATGAACCCTTTTACAAGTGTATTGTTATTATTTGCGAAACCAGAAGCCGGCCGAGTTTAGGATCTTCAAAAATATTCTTTTCTCTTCCAAAACAAGACGATAGGAGAAAAGCCTGGTGTGCTGCTGTAGGTATTGAGAAAATGCCCAAAGGACATGCCTATTATAGTTGTGAAAACCATTTTAATGTAAGTTTTTATGTTTTATTCCAATTGAAACTATTTAGGTAGTCTGGCTGTGTTTTAGTGTAAAGTCTAAAAAGCATTTCGCATTTTAGCATTTCGTTAAAATCGATACGATTGTCGATATCGATAGTTCCTAAACAGACTTGGCATCCATGTTGAATTTGATTGGTTAGGGGAGTGGCGGGCTATTTAAATTACAATGATAATTAAACCTTAAATAGAAAAGTAAGGGGTTTGTATTTTTCCGTGTTATTTAGCAGGCTTTGCTTAATTGTGTTTCTACTTTTAATTTTTACACACAACATTATCAATATCAATTGAGTGAAAATACCCTATTATTCCTACCTATAAGTTATTAACAAATTTTTAATAATTTTCAATGTGGTATTTATCACGCCTAAAATATAATTGAAGAAAATAAAAAACTGCTTTAACTACCCAGATCTAACCATGACCGATCAGAACTAAGGACTTTTAAATTTGTCTATCTCTTCGTAGAAATTATTAACAAAATGTTAATAATTTATATAATTGGGGAAAATAAAAAAACTATTTTAAGTTAAAGATATTTATTTTTATGATAAACTTAAAAATTATTATTACATTTGACAAATGTAAAATAGAATCATATTTAATTAACAACCTATTATTTATCTACGAAGAAGTTATTAACAAAATTTTAATATTTTTAATATGGTATTTATTACGGTCCGCAATAATTCTGTGCTGTTTGGGTAAAACCAGATACTCATTTATTACCTGGAAATTTTATAACAGGCTAACCATTATTTTTGGTCCACAATTAGGTTATTGTTAAAAAAATAATAAAAAACAAGCGAATCTGCATAATAACAGACAGTCAAGCGTCCCTTGGGGCACTAGTAAACCCCAAAGTAACGTCCAAGCTGACATGGAAATGAAAAAGTCCTGGGAGAACGCAACAGAGTAACTCTTTTGTGGGTACTAGGACAGGGATAGAAGGCAACGAAAAAGCGGATGAGCTAGAACCTCCCCTTGGAGTGACCAAAACCACAGCAGGAGGGCAAACCAGGGAATGGATCCGAAATAAACAGAACAGAAAAGAACTACTCAGACAAAGCAGACTTCGCATAACAGTAGAGTTGCTAACGGGGCATGATAACCTACACAGGCTCATACAATGGGGACCCAAGTTGCAGAATGTGCGACGAAGGGGAAGAAACAGCCTATAGCGTAGTTCATATGCTTACGAAATGCGATTTACGAATTACGAATTCGCAAAATTTTTCCGCCGGTTTTTTTGGTATTTCATAGCGCTGCGACTGCGAATTTTTTAGGGATTTAGTGCTGGAACTGTTGGCAAGATGCAAGATGGAAGAATTGACGCTCTGTATTGACGTTTTAATTAATTTCCTTCTTTAAAACTTTTTATGTTATTTATAATAATTTTTTTAACATTATTGTTTCTTATGCTAGGTTTTTCTCTGTGTATTGTTTTAATAAACATTTATAATGCTTTGGTCGTCAGTGAATAATAAGGATCAAGTTAAAAATTTTTACTGGTGAAAAAGGGCTATTGCATTTACGACCTTTATAATTGCATCTTATAAGGTGGATTTATTAAAACAAACAACAACAAAAAATAGAATATACTTTATTCTCAAAGTCTTTATACAGGCAAATAACATAAAATAAAAATAAGAAATTACATTAAAGATCACAACCCTTTTTAACCTTTAGCATATACTTATAGAGGAAGCCTTGCTACTAGGCAGCAAGCGAGAGCGACAGAAGAATTACAGTATAACCTTTCCCTCTCGCTTCCACGTGCTCATTGGTCGGTGAGAAGGGTATATATTTCACTCGTCGTGCTGATTCGTCAGCCGGTCCTCCTCGACCAATTAGCACGTTGGAGCGAGAGAGAAAGATTATATTTTGATTCATCCTTCTCTCTTGCACGCTTTTTGGCACTGTCTTAACGGTAAGGCTGAATCAGTAGGAATATGCTGGAAACTTTAATCTTTTTATTTTATTTTTACTTGAAATCACAACTGCATATGTGCTATTAAAACATATGAGAGAATGACAGGTCATGAAATTAAGGATCGCTTTAATTCCATAAGATTATGATTTTATCGAAAAAACACCCTAGTTTTCTTTATTTTAGAACTTTAAAAGCACACAACCATCCCCGCTTTATTCCTCGTTCCGTCAATGCTGCCCAAGCGTGAAAACATACAGAATTTGTATTTTACAGCACCTTAGACAACGCTCTCATAAGAAGCGGTGTTTTGATGCGGCCAAGGCCGTTGGTAATATATATATATATAATATATATAATATATATATATATATATATATATATATATATATATATATATATATATATATATATATATATATATATATATATATATATATATTTTATATATATATATATATATATATATATATATATATATATATATATATATATATATATATATATATATATATATATATATATATATATATATATATATATATATATATATATATATATATATATATATATATATATATAAATAATATTACATGGCCCCAGGAATTAAACCGTAGTAACTTAATCTTTGAGCAACGCCAAAATCAAACGAGTATCTATATCAATACGCATGCTCGTGGTCTTCAATTTTTGCGGAATTCGCAAAATCTTAAATCAAAGTCAATTTTCCCGTTTCTCACATTTCCAATATTACGAAACGCAAAAAAGTGACATTAACCTCTTGGACAACTGACATATTTTAAGTCGACCAATAAGAATCCGTCAATTTTTCCGCCCCCTAGATTTTAAATATTGCGAATCGCAAAAAACTTAAGAGTAAGAGCTCCTACAATTGACACATTTGAAATCGACCAATCAGAACAAGTTTCGCAATTCGCAAATCGCATTTCGCAAGCATATGAACTACGCTTATCATATCCTGTGAGAATGTAAAGCATTAAATCACAAAAGACAGGCATTATTTGGGCAACCAGAAATGAGCCCACAGGAATATAGCAACCAACCAGTCTCGGGGTTATACTTATGGTAGAAGGAACAAGACTAATGGGGGGATTGATATAAAAGATAATGGGAGATTAGGCACCAAAAGTCCATGAGGCTGCGCTGCCTCCGGTAGTTTATCAAGACGACTCCCAGGGAAGAAGAAGAAAAAGAAGAAGAAGAGGCTATTGTTTTTACCTACCTGATGATTTGGTCCACAATTGGCCCAGTCCCTCTTTACTTGATGCTCAAGTAATTTCAGGTAAACTTAAAATTATTTATACACCACCCCTTTTTGGTCTTTTTAAAAATTTTAAATATACCAGTCCAAGCAAACTAATGAATTATTTATGACAAGATGTCATAAATAACAAAAAGTTTTTGGAATTTCCTAAATTTTATACCAAAATTCTGATTTACCACCAAAATGCAGATATGTGTTTTGCATTTTTTTACGGTTATTTTTTTTTGTTTCAGGCAATTTGCCTGTTCATAGGGGTCAATAAGGTTGAGCACACTCAATCACTATACCCTGGGACCAGGACCGAAGTGGTTCCATTCTCTAAAAACTTTCTAGGCGAGTAAAACCAACAAGAACTAAAAACATGCATCCGCCACAAAAATATAAATAATATAGAACATGTTTATAATATAATTTTAAGTAAAATCACGCAATATTTTTAGCTGTGTACCTGCAAGGCAGTGGCGTAGCTACATCCCCGCTGGCCCCCGCAGTGTCGGGGGGCCCATGAACGCGAGGGGCCCGTGAGAGCCCCGGCCGTAAAAAAATTAAGTAATTTAGTAATTTTTAAATTTTATCTCTATAAAGAAAACTATATAATTTTACTTAAATATAATAAAACCGTAACATTAATTAACAATAAAAAGATTTTTTTAAAAACAAAACAAACCTTTAAATTTAAAGCCATGAATCAATTTGCTGATACGAAAGCTAGGAATAAATATTTTTCTATTTTCTATTTGTCTCTTTTGTATTAGAGTTTGTATTTTGAAACAGGTTTTTTATATACAAAATTCAGAGTTTTTTTCTCTGTTACTTAATATGTTTTAATGGTATTTTGCATATTTTGCACTGCTGCAAGGGGTCTTTTGTTTTTTTCCAAACCTCAAAATATATAAATTTTTTAATAATTTAAAAAATACTTTCCTTAAGACACACAGATACGTTAATTCTTACGTAGCCTCCTTGTTGTGTCTCAAGATAAAACTCAAACCTGCAAGGTAAATGGCTCTATTTCCAATTAGAAATGAAGAACAACTTACCAACATCAAACCCATTTCATTTGGCTCGACAATAAACATTAAAACATGTATAAATGTAACTACATTAATAATTCAGACCGTAAATTTAACAGTTTTAATCTCTGATTACGACAAGCACTACCCAGTTTCCATAAATTCGACATAAATTATCGTCATGATGCATACGAGATTAACCAACGCAATCAGCCACTTTTCGCATACTTTATGCAATAAGGACTTAATAAATTTATCTAAATCAAAACGAAATGTCAGAAATACATGGTATATTTAGTATTTTAAAATTAGTTGTGCTCTAATAGTTTTCTATTTACAAGATTAGAATCAAACCTTATAAGTGTCTGAGCCTTGTCGACCCACAGGGGAATGGGGACTGGTGAAGTCATTGAAACAGAAAATTCGAGGATAAAAGAATATATTAAATTAAAAAAGGCATCGCAAAGTTGAACTTTGATTTCGATAAATAAACGTCAAATAAGAGGCATTGTTTTATAATTTTTACTTTCCTTACGTCAGGAAAGAATAGGCTTCTTGCAAAATAGCTATGTATATAACTAGTATATTAATTAGGTCTTTATTAAACGAATATTTTTATGGCCGAGCGAGCTTGCGAGCGAGGATAAAAAATGATAAGTCAATAAAGCTTGTTTTTGTACGCGTTATATACATGATGTGTGAACAGGTCGATTGCGGACCAAATCATAAGGTAGGTACAAATAATAGCCGGATTGCCGACCAAAAATAAGGGTTTGTCTGTAATAAAATTTTCAGGTAATAAATAATTTTTAAAACATGTCAAATTAGTTAATATTAAATTTTTTAAAAAATAGCTAAAATCATTTAAAAAAAAATGATGTTAGTCATGAAAAAAAACTGCAAAATTCCGATAAAGACAAAATGTTAGCTTACTTTAACACCAACCACAATTATGTTTAAAATATTTAAAATTGTTTAATTATGTATTAATATTATCAATCAGTAGTATGTATAGTATCAATATTTAATTATTTTTTTAATAATATTTTAAAAATTGTTGTTTGACCATTTGTTATTAACAATAACAGTTACTTTATTTTACTAGTAAAATAAAGTAATTTAATTTTACTAGTACAATAAAGTGCTACTTAATGGACGCAAAATTGTTTTATAAATCGTACATAAAATTTATTTTGAAACAAAAATACGTTACATCTCTTTTTTTGTATTCCAGATGACTAAAAATCTTGCTCTGTACTAGCTGGGGTGTGACATACCATCAAAATATAAGATGTCAGGGAACTAATGCCCGGTTACACCCACACTTTTTGCGTCACTTAAGTTGTTCTTAAGCATTAACTGTCCCTTAAGGCGTGTTTACATCAAAGTTGACAAAAAATTGTTTGCAGAAAACTAAAAGTTGCTCTTCTCAAATTTAGAGAAAAAACCTGAAAACTTGTTGCCAAAGAATTGGCGCGAAAGGTTTAGGCAGTAGTTCTCCAGTTCTCCACTAGTTTTCAGCAAGTTGCTTGCGCAAAGCGAGCAGCAACAATTCTTCCACTTTTAGTTGTCCACTTTCTTTGATCTTTACCGACACTCCGCGGGAAACCAAAATTTAGTGGAAGATTTGTCTCTCCACAAGTGGCGTAGAGAAGGAGTTGCTGTCTTTTGTAGAAAAAGCAACAAATTGCCGCAACTTATGCGGAAAACTTAGTGGAAGACTTTGGTGAAATCCGTCCTTAAAGCCTTGTTCGCATTAGGCTAGTAATTTAGTCTAGTGGCGAGTAATTTAGTAACAAAACTGTAAATATTTAGTCGATTATTAAAAAAAGTATTTTTTTCTGCGTGACCCTTGTTAAGTTTTTTGGGCTAGAAGCAAACTTACGAAAACTTGCATCTTTTTTAAGCAATGAACACGAAATTGAAAATTTTGTTCAATTGTTAAACTTGTTAAAAAATCATTTTAGTTAAATTTTTAACGTGAATTTTTAAGGGTTCTGAATAACTTACTATTTTTGAATTTTTCTTTTTTAAAGCCTTGTAAAAAATATTAAGTGACGTACTTGTTTTAGGGACAATTGTCGAAGCTTTTCAACGTAAATTAAAATTAAATATAAGATAGGTTCCGGAGTGGTATTTTTTTTGAATAACCTTTTAATTTTTTTAATTTTTAAAATTTTAATATTTAGATACGCGAAAAAAAACTTTTTAAAATTAAAGTATTTTTTTTCCACTTTTAGACGGTGTTTTCTTTGTTAAGTGTTATTGAAAGGGCCCCCCACAAGAAAAAAATTAAAGGACAATTATTTAATTTTTTTTTTGCAAACATGAACCAAGAAAATTGGAAAAAATTTTTGTTTAAAAAAAAATTTTCAATTTGTTAAAAAAAATACATTTTTTAATTAAATTTTTAAAAAATTTTGAATTCTTTAAAGGGATTTTAACAATTAAACCCTACTCATTTTTTTTAGAATTTTTTCCCAATTAATATTTAAAAAACCTTTTAAAAAAATTTTTAAAGGTGGACCATTTGTTTTTGACCCCCAGAATGACCAAAAATGTTTGCCATGGAGCGAACTTTTCCCCCAAATTAAAATAATAAATAATAGAGATAGAGTTCCGGGAATCGGTATTTTTTTTTGGGAATAATCCCTTCTTTAAGGTTTTTTTTTTTTTAAAAGATTAATAGTTAATAAGAATCGGCGAAAAAAAAAACCTTTTTTTTAATTATAAAAAAATGGGCAAATTTCATTTTACGTATATTATATTTTTTAAATAATATTTAAAAATAATATATATATATATATATATATATATATATATATATATATATATATATATATATATATAATATATATATATATATATATATATATATATATATATATATATATATATATATAAAACCGTAACTTTCAAACTTCGACCAACGAAACAAAAAATGTATATTTTCTTATTATATTATATTTGCAATATAGACTTCAAGTTGATTTGGGGTCTTAGAAAAATAAAAATCTTAAGTTTTTGACTGCCACGCTTATATATTTTAAAAATTTAATATATTACAATTATTAAATCTAGCAAAAAAAAGTCTACATATCTGTCAATCTGATAAATCACGTTTACATTAGGAAAACATACTTTGTTCTAAATTATTGGATCTACTAAATAAATTTCCAATATATTAGCCAGTATGCAGCCAAAACCTTGTTAGATTTCGGTGGCGCTAGACAAAACAAGACGCGAATATATTACAGAGCTGGCTATCGCAGTATTAAAATAATATATTTAATTGCAAAAAGGAATAATTATTTTATATCAAGAGAATAATATGAAGGATATTGCTAATTTGGGTTTTTTCAAATCCTTTTGATATTTAATTTGTTTTATATTATACGACCCCCATCTCGACCACCCCCTTACCTAGGCCAGTGTTATTAACAGCCACCATTAATGCATGATTTTCTATTATTTACCGATTAGGCAGTTAAAAATACACAAAACAAACATCGGATTTATTTATAACCTTGTCATTCCAATAACCACCATTAAAACATTCATGAATTTGGTTGCTCAAAATTAAGATATATCTTAAAATTTATGATTTTCACCAATTAATACCAAGATCGCCGAAAAAAATATTGTAACTAATCAGGGCATTAATTGGCGATTAATGACCATTATTAATATCCTTGTTTTTTAAATAGTTCTTTTAATGCTTTCGTTTAAGACTGCCCTATGATAACTCTAGGCACTTAAAATAACATTTTGAACCAGCAGGAATTGCTAAAACTATGTACACGTGGTTCTCATAATTTGCGCCCATTGGGCTTTCAGACCCAAGGAAGTTTAAAGGTGTATGGAAGCCCAATACTGTAAAACAAAATTGTCCAGGCGTGCAGGGCAGCGGGAATCGGGGGATTGGCCCCGCGGAGTTTGCGCAATGAATAGTACGTCAGAGCCGGACTTCCATAATTCTTTGTTACTATCTATAAAGTTGACATCATCAAATGTCAAATTCAAGCATTCACTGTTTTTTTTTTATTTTTTGCACAAAATTGTTGGTTATTAAACAATACTACCATAGAATATTTAAAATTATTGTGTAATATTGGATTTTATATCATCTGATATAATATGGAAATAATAGATGGCGCCACTTTACAGCCTTCTATTTAAATGGTCGATATTTTTGGAAGTTTTGTATTTTTACCAAAAATCTTTGTAAATAAATAAAAACACGATTTTTTAAAATAAATTTCAAACATTGTATGATAGTATTATGTACTTATCACCAATTTTGTGATAAAAGAAGGGCAAGATAGTGTAAATGAGTTTAATCTAATCCTAAGATTCTGGTTGTACATTAAAAAGTAAAATTTTTATAACTGCTTTTAGGCATATACTTTTCACTAATAACAAACATTCATGAGACAGAATAACAGTGGTTAAAAATGTTTAGTAACCTTTGGTACCTGAGTATCCTTGTAACAGTATCCGTTAAATATTATGTGTGTACAGTATGTCGAGCTTAAAAAGTTGATAATGCAAGATTAAGAAACCAAAAATCTAATTTATTTTTAAACAAATGGTATTGTCTCGAAAGTTGCCTCCTCTCTGATTTTGATCAAATTTGGTATACAGGGGTTTTTTGGGGCGCTGATTACAAATCTAAAAAAATATCTTTTCGGGAACGTTTCGTTTCCGAGATCTTCATCATCAAAGTTGAAAATTAAACTAACCTCATTTTCACTATATTCTCCCTTCTTTTTGTACACAATTCTTGATTTTTGCACTAAAGTGGCACACGATATTTTATAAACACCTTTTAAAACCTTGTATTTTTATTTATTTTAAACCTTGTTATTTTATTTATATCTTTTTTCCATTAAATTGCGAACTTTTAAGTTCAAAAGCAGCAGCCATATTTGCTTAAAAAATAAAAGTGTAAAAAAGGTGTAAAATAAACATAAAAAAAAGGTTTTGAAAGGTGTTTGTGAAATATTGTGTGCCAATTTAGTGTAAAAATAAAGAATTTTGTGCAAAAAGAAGGAGGAATAGTGTAAATAAGGTTAGTTTGATTTTCAATTTTGATGATGAATATCTCGAAACGAAACATTGCCGATTTTTTTAGATTTGTAATCAGCGCCCCAAAAACGTACCAAAATTGTACTTTCTTTCATTCAATTAGAGGGACCTGTATATATTAAAATTTGCCTGGTCTGCCCAGTAATCAATAATTTTGATCCTTTAAAAAAGTGTACTAAATTATTAAATGAAATAAAAGTACCTAAATGTAAACCTTATTTCTTTTTAATAATCCACAGAAATACACAAACATTGTGGAAATCATCTAAAAGATAGTTAAGATTGCCTTACCTTTCTCACTAATATTTCCTATGAATTTTTTCTATTATTCATAATTGATATATTATAATTTATTCGGTTACCTAACGTCTTATAAGAAGCACCTAATTAAAATATAAAAAATACTTACCTAAAGTTAAAAAGACGGTTATGTTACCCTTGGATTTGCAAGACAAACCATACAACCTCTAATCATTTTGTTACGATATTATAAGTAAAAACAATAAACACAAAATTATAGTCACAATTTAATAAACACTAATCACTAAAATGAGAAGGTTTCGATCAATCCGGCTCTCATAAAATTATAATGTGTTGGTAACTTCACACTGATTTATCAGTGTGTAAGTAGGCAACACATTAAATTATTTCGTGGAATTTTGTTATTGCGCAGAATCGGCGGGGCCAACTCTGACAGTTATTTTCATACTGGACTGGACATTTTTTGATCGAATGGGCCATAGCATCGGGCTTCCATACACCTTTAAACTTCCTTGTTCAGACCACATATTACCGTTTTTTTGAACAGGTAGCTATTAAGTTGGCGCTTGATAATACAGATAAAAAGTTTGTTAATAATTAGAAAATCTTTAAAGTTACAATATCTTTTTCATGAATTGTATTTATTTATGCAAGTGATACACTTAAAATATTTCTATAAACCTTCTAAATCAGCATTTATGCTGGCTCTATAAACCAATGCTCCAAAGTTTAAGTTTCTTTCATTTTTTCAGAAAATGTGTAGCCTTTTTAAACTTTATTTCATTCGAAAAACAGATTTTTAGTACGTCTAAGTCGAATAAGTATGTTTAAGCATTTTAAACATTAATATATAAATGGAATTAATTGAAACACACAACCTGTGTGCAGGTCAATTGTCAAAGTATTTTTTTACTTTATTTTGCCTTTTAAAAAGTTATTACCTAATCAGAACTACTTTACCAGAATACCGCAAAAACAGAACGAACAACAGCAGATGTCTACAAACAATATTACTTTGTAGTATCCGATCACATGTCAATTTTTAACGAAGCAAATTGTTCGGCTTCAGAATTTTTTCTGACGAATGATATTTGGGTGATGGTTCTTTAATGGGCAAAGGAGCCCATTTTAGTATTAGCCTAATTTAGTTGACGTTCGAAAAAAAATTATATAAAATTTCTGTCGAATCGCCCACCAACAATTGGTTGGC
The DNA here is from genome assembly GCA_019359885.1 of Listronotus oregonensis. NCBI lineage: Eukaryota > Metazoa > Arthropoda > Insecta > Coleoptera > Curculionidae > Listronotus > Listronotus oregonensis. Next base: position 21,185 of record JAHBCN010008513.1, on the reverse strand, counting down.
TTTGCGTATCGACCGATACAACGGCCATGCTGTTACCCAGCTTTTCTCTCGCGCCAATTAATCAAAAAAATTGTTTTTTTTTTTGCGAATTAAAAACCAAAATTTTATCGAATTTTTTCAATTTTTTGGCCGAAGCCGAATGTAATGGCCGAAATCGCCTTTTTGGTCGAAGTTTTGGTCGGACACTACTGTTAAGTATAAAATATTCTTAGGGTTACTCTCTTGATATGTAAAAAGGGACCGCTTGGTTCTAGACAGAGTGCACAAAATCAGTTGACCCTTACGAACTTGCAGATTACGTAAAAAAAGACTTAAAAGAGCCTTGAAAAATCCATAAAACTGATCAACGTTATGGTGACAAGTCTGTTACCGTCCTTAAGATATAAAATGAACTTAAAAATATAAATTAAACCAAAACTAAAATTAAAATTATTAAATAAAAAATAATTGCCAACATAGTTTATATGGTGACCAGATCGTTCGATTATCCATTTGTAACAAGATGTCTAGAGAAAAGTCGTTTAAATGACATCAGCACTTCGTAAAATCAATAATAAACGGCATCGTTGTCGTTAAAAACCAGATTCCCAATTCAAATAAAACTTTAAAAAAGTAAATTTATTATTCCAATATTATAATTATTATCTTTTTTATTATGTGAATTTAAATTTTAACAGAACATTCAAGGGTTTTTCTGAAATATATTTTTATTACTTTTTGCCCATTAACTTAAGATGAAATACACCGAAAAATAAAAAGTAAACTTCATAAAACAACCTGTATATTATTATCTATTTTTTTTAACTTTAAAAAATTAAATGAAGAAAACAAGTTTTTTTTTAAAAAATGAAAATTTAAAATAAAATAAAAACGCACCCTTTAAACCCTCAAAATAATAAAATTTTTAGCTAATTTAAATGGAAAAAATTGCTGGATGTTCGGGCAACATATCAATCTAAAGGAATTAACAAAATTGTACATTAACCAATGTGTAAATTTTTAAAATATGTTTTATTTTAGTGGAAAAACATTTTAATTTTCTTTTTTGGTTTTTCATTTATAAAATAAAAAAAAACCCAAAAGAAACGCACTTTAAAACATTTAAATTTTTTGAAAAAATTTTAAATTTTTTTTATTTTTATTTTTTCCAAAAAAGGTTTTTAAATTCTTTTTATAAAAAAAATTTTAATATAACTTTTAAAGAATTTTTTTTTTTTTTCCTCGCTTTTTAAATTTTCAAATTTTTTCCAAAAAATTTAAATTTTTATTTTAAAAAAAAGGGAAAAAAAATCAAATTGAATTTTTTTTTAAAACTTGGAAAAAAAACAAAATTTTTTGATTCCCCTCATCTTTTTTTAAAAAAAAAAAAAAAAAATTTACCGATCCGAAATCAATTTATTTTTTATAAATGGATTTAGGTTTTTTTTAGAAAATTTCTTTTGTAAAAAAAAAAAAAATTTAAGAAAAAAAATTTAAAAAAAATTGTTTTTTGAATTTTTTAAATTGGGGGAAAACAAAAATTTTTAATTATAAAAAAAATTTAGATTTTAAAAAATTTTGAAACATTTTAAAAAAAAAATAAGTGGTACAATATTTAGACAAAAACCCTTTTTTAAAAAAAAAAAAAATTTTATTTTGGACATAAAAAAAATTTTTAAAAAAGTAAAGGAAAAAAAATAATTTTATTTTTAAAATTTGACATTAATTTTTTATAAATTATAAATAAAAATTATTTTAATTTAAAAAAAAACTAAATAAAAATTTTTATGGAACTAATTCGAATTATTTTTTTAAAACTTATAAATAAAATTTTTGGGATTTTTGTTGATTTTTAAAAATTTCTAAAAAGTTAAAATTTTTCAACACCATTTATTTTAAAAAATTAAATTGGTTCCCGAATTATTTTTTTTATATTTTAAATTTTAAAAATAAATTAATTAAAAAAAATTTGAATGAAAGTTGTCACAAAAAAAAATAAATTCCCTAAATAAAATAAAAATTTTTCGGAAAAAAAAATTCCAAAAGGGTCAAGTTAATTGATTGAAAAAAAAAAAAATTTTTAAAAAATTATTTTAGCGAAATTCTAGTCAATAATTAATGCCAAAATTTTAAATTTTTTCCTTAAGATTTTGGGGATTTTTTTTTATTTTCCCAATTCGGTTTTTTGCCAATTAGGGGGGGAAAACCCTTTTTTTTCAAAAAACAAAAAAAATTTAAATATTTTTAAATTTTTAAAAAAAAAAGGTAAACATTTTTAAAGTTAATTTTTCGTATAAACTTTTCAAATTTATTTTATTTTAATATTATTTTTAACTTTCCCTTTTTAACAAAATTTTTGATCAATCCTAACTTTATGTGAAGTGGAGGTAAATATATTTTTTTTTTCTGAACTAACGGTTCTCGGGTCAAATTTTTAACTCCAACTTCTATTTTTTCAGGAGGCCAAACCTTTTTTTTAAATATGTTTGTCTCGCACGGCTGTCATTTTCACACAAAAAGCAGCAGTATTTTGTGTATCCTGACGAGCCCCTTAACGTTTACCATTTCAAATCTGCAATATATTCCATTTGTGATTTTTCGTACTTTATACATCTGAGTATCATCTTCAGATTGTCATATGTTTCTTTCATATTTCCCGGGGAATGAGCTATAGAACGATGGATGTTCATTTCCATTATAAAGTAAAACAGCTTTTAGACTTGTTTTAGACGAATCAGAATAGTCTCCTTTATCGGGCGTATATGGTGTTAAATTCGACCATTAGCCAGGAATATGGCAAAATACTAAATCACCGTCCGCTGCAAAAGAATTTGTGAGAGAGATTCCCTTTTTCTGTAGATGGACACTTTAATCTTTTTTAAAAGGTTCCACTGCTAGGGGGGATCCGAGAAGTTCCGCTTTTGTTTTCGGGGGTCCGGAACAAGGTCATTCAATTTACCCTTTAGGATTAAATGAGGTGTATCGGGCAAAAACAAGGAACCAGGATGTAGTTGGTCCGGCTTGGCGAAGTATTCGAGAGTCTGATTCCGAATCGCTTTACTTTTGGGGTGGTTGGGGAATGGGTAGAATTGTCAGGGTACCGTCAATTTTCAGACGGAACATTGGGATACTGAATGCCGCTTAGTTTTGCGAAACTTTGATATTCGTCTGGGGAAAAATAACAATCATCTACGGATTACGAGGGGTTTCCCCCTAAACCATTGGAACTTTTCAAATGGCATAGATTTATGCGTACCTTTTAGCCATCCCGTCAATGTTCTCGAACACGAACTGCAACACACTTTTGGGGCCCAGGGGCTTTCTTGATCGCAACTTACATCCAAAGGACAGTTCATAAGCCTTTTTTTCCAGTGAAGATATGGGGACGCTTTTTGCGGTAATCTCGCCCAAAAATAACAGAATTTATTAGATTAAAAAATTGGGGATTTTTTTCTTAAAACTAGATCTATCTAATCGAAAATCAACAGATGTACAAAGATTATAAAAAAACGACTAAAGGGGGTATAAGCAAAATCCACCTACCTGTCCATAATAATGGGTCGCCCAAATTTCCCCCCACTAGACCCCCTTGAGAAATCTGAGGCTAATAAAAAAATTTGAGGGTTGTTATTAGTATAAGTCCAAAAAATTTCAAATAAGATTTTTTATAGGGGGATTTTCTGTTAGACAGGGTTTTCAACAACACCAAAATAAAAAATTTTTTTTTTAGCTTGATGGGTTTGCATTTTTTAAAACCCCTTTTTAGAGTATGTTAATGGATAATGCTATCAAAAAAGTTACAAAGGCGTAAGGTGCTCTTTTGGGTCAAACTTAAAATGGTAAAATCAAAACTTGAAGATTTTTGCTTGTTTAAGAAATACGGAGGAAAATCAAAAAAATTGAATTTTAGAATGACTCTATGGTTTCTTAATTGCTTACCTAATTTTCTTAATTAGAGATACAGAAAAATGTTTTAAATGAAAGTTTCTTTAAAATGATTGTTGAATATAATCTGCCGTTTTTGGAATATGTATACTGGATCAGGTAAAAAGTTATCGTACCTAACCTTATTTTTTTAAAAGGAACACCCTGTATATTTTAATCTAAAAATATTGCCCATAAAATTCTCTTTTTAAAAATGTAAAACACCAAGGATGATATTGGGTTTTAATGCGATTTATTTAAACTTTATTACTTTAAACCAGAGTAGGCTATAAAACAAAAGCAAATCACCTAGAAACAACGTTTGACATTGTAGCTGGAAAGACATTACACAATATGTTGAAAGTAAATTAAAAAAACTATAAAAACTTGGGTACGAAAGATTCAGAATAGTAAAAAAATAACGGCAATCATCGCAAATGTTCAAACGCCCCTCCGTTGTTTTCAATACACTCTTGTCATCTTTTTCGAACGGATTTTAATGCATTTATGATGAGTGATGGTTTTATTTCTGCCCAGGCGTCATGAATTATTTAATTAAGTTGTTGTCGGGTTAAGATGACTTTTTTATAAATTTTAACACTCACCAAAGAATAAAATCTGGTGGTGTTAAATCCGGAGATCGTGGTGGCCACCTTACAGGGCCATTTTTTCGTTTTTTTTCATTTTCAATATAAATTGATATCAAATCAAATTTTTAAAATGTTGATAATTCATTTTTAGGAATTAATATGTAAAAATGAAATATTTATATTAATAACAAATAGAATGTCAACATAGGTTTATTTCAAGAATCTTAGCTTTTGTTTCATAGCCTACTGTGGTTTTAGGTAATAAAGTTTAAACAAATATCATTCGTGGTCGAATCAATGATATTCGTCGAAATAGGTTTAGGGGGCCGCGTGCTACACACCTTTCTCTGTGAGGCTAATTCCTTCTTCTTCCTGCAAATTCTAATTGTTGAGGGACGATTGTGTATGCCAATTTTCTGCAAGTGTTTCCCTAGATAAGAGTTACCTCTCAACAGTCTACATTACTTAGGACCTGAAGTGTTTGTTGCTCTAGTTTTGGATGACATCATCTATCTTTGAACCATCGGTGTATTAAATGAGGCCCGAAAAAATGATGGAGGTGTTCTCTTTGACCAACTTAAAAAACTCCTTAAGAATCAATTCTTTAGGAATATTTCGCTAGGAAAATGACATATGGTGCGCTACCTCATTTTCCGTTGCTGTTTCGGATGGTTAGGAAACGAAAATATTTAACCAGTAAATGGCCACGTGATCCGAATATAAATGTGTTTATTTTTATGGCGCTCTTTTACGAAAGAAGTTTCCAAATTCCATTGTTACAAAAAATGAATACGATATCCTATTTATTGAAATAAAAATGGTAATTTTTCTCTGGGAACTATAGTTACTTCCAATTTTTTCCAACGTAACCAACCTTTTTTGCTGTTTTGGGTTTTTACTCCGATAGTGTTTCTGGTTTTCGTTTCTAAGGTATTTTTTACTTAATTTGGGATATAAACCCATTTTTGTATTAGTACTCGTCTAAGTAATAATTCTATAGTTAAATAATTGTAGTAATATATTTGGCAACAAAAGCATTGACCAATCAGAAAGTGTTTTAAATAATGTGAAAATAAATTTTAGTTATTGTTTTATTATTTATACAAAAAAATGGTAAAATTTTACTGATCGAACATGACGCCGATTTTGATGATTTTTTGCATGCATGGGTTTTTTGGGGCGCTAATCACGAATCTGAACTAAGTTTTTCCGGCAATCACTGGTTTTTAAGTTATGAGGCCTTCAAGGTGGCTAACATCAATATTCTTCTTTCTTGAAACTGATCGGGCAGTTACATATTAAACAAATACGTCAAAATTAACAATATTTTATTGTCCATTTTTAGTAAAAACACCTCAAATCCATTTAGTTTTATACCTGGTTGCCTAATTCATAATTCGGTTTAATAAAAATAAAAAAGTGGATTTATTTGACGTCTATTCTAAAAATAGGCAACAAAATATTGTAAAATTAAGTGTAATTGTTTAATATAGAATTGCCCAATCAGTGTTTGTTCTCATTTAATGGTAATCAGTTTTAAGGAGGAAGAATTTTAGGAAAGTGTCCATTTTAAGGTTAGTCCAATTCGAGGCCGGAAAAATCTGATTTTAGATTCGTAATAACCCTTATGCAAAAAATGATCAAAATCAGAGTTATGTTCGATAAGTAAAATTTTACCAAAAAAATATTGCAATATTGGATTTTACTAAAAATAATAGTCCAAGTCTTTAATTTGATACAAAACTTGCCTATTTTATATGAAATTATAATGATCAAAAGATTCCGGTCTTGAGATGGGAATATGTTAACAATTCAAGAACAAAACTGCAATTTCATAATGCATAAATTCAGTAGGTAGTACACTTTAGGAATTAACACCTTTTCGAGAATGTAAAAAACCGACACAAGAATGATTTACACGTTTGGTATTCGTTATAAAAGGCGTTGGTTGCAACTGGTGAGCCAGTTTGCTCAAGGATGTTTTAAAAATTAGATCGGTAGCCTTTTCTAAATAAGGATGACAGTAAAATAAACAAATCATCAAAACAATACAAGTTCTAAGAAGCGTTTAAAGACGTGGTTTTCCAATGTAAATGTTTTTGTTAAGGCAGGTACGGGGTCATCCAAAGAGGATGGGACATATTTGTGACTTCCTTGTATTTAAAAAAATGTATTAGGCACAGTGGCGGCTCGTGGTAAGTATTTAAGGGGGTGCACTAGACGTAAAACACAAAAATACAAAACCACAGGAGGCCAACATACCAGAGGCAAGATTTTTATAGGATGTCAGGCCCAAAAGTTATTTCTTGGGATTTTCGAAGCGGTCTTTAAGGGCTATCTATATCCAACTCGGCAGTGAAATTTATTAATCCTCTAAAAATACCGGATTTGATGAATCGCCTTTTTTGTCATGACCACGAAGGGCTAACTCGAAGGCTCCGCAAAATTTTATACCTACAGTCAATTATTTTTGAGAGTACATATCTGTTCTTTCTAACTTGTTCGTTTTGGCGCCAAATGCCCCAAGTCGGTTATCCCAGTTTTTGTCCAGACAGGCTCTGCGTTTCCGCGACTGAACAACAAGCACGAAAAACAAAACAATCGGTTAGTTGTATCACATCCACAAATCCAATCATTCTTTTCATAAATTTCCATTTTGAATTTTTATTAAACTCCTAGACTTATATTTGGTGGTCTGTGTGAGGGAAATTTCAGGTCTAGGTCTTTCAGCACGCTTAAATTCAATTTTTTGCTCTAAACTCAAAGAATTAAAATTGTTTTACAAATATTCCACCGTAAAATGGACCATTTTTAGTGAAAGAACTAAAACGCACCCTAAACTGTCGCAGTAACAGCGCCAAATAGTTATATGGAGCACATAAAAGTGTGCGCCTCTTCCTATTAATAATCGCATTGCCCCCCTCCGCCCGCTGGCATAATTTTCCATAGAAATTGCATAAACCACGCCTATATAAACGCACGTGCGACTTGCCGATTGGCGTCGAACATCGAACGGCCGTAATCGGATCCTTTCGGCTCCGTCAGCTGTCGTTAGGGAGCTAATACACTATGTTTTGTATTAGCGTACGATAAATTAGGAGGTCCGATAATGCACGATGAAAAATAATTTTTATTTTAAATTTTTTGGGGTGCACGTGCTCCTGTGCTCCTATGGAGGAACCGCCACTGATTAGGCATCTTGTGTATTTTTTTTTTCGTAGAATCCTATAGAACACCTGGAAAAAATGATTTGAGTTGAAACAAAAAACATACAACATAAAACTAACATTTTCTTAACGTGATGACTTATTTTACTGGTTTATTTGTGAAAAAAAAAATTTACTGACTTCATAAAAAGGATTTTTATTAAAAATGTATGTTATATCACTGGAACTGCTTTATATTTACATGTAATAATCTGGGGCTCCCAAACAAATACACAAAATTTTGTAGGTGTATGCAGAACTGGCACGGATCCTTCAAAAAAGGAATCGATTTACGGATCCAGATCCTCGTAAAGGAATCGAATTACCATTCGAAAAAAAAATTAAAAAAAGAATCCAATTCAGGGAATCGATTCCTATTTTTCAGATCACGAATCCGGATCATCTTTAGTTTTTATACTTACAAATGGTAACTACGATATGAATGATACTTCATAATCCAGATGATAAATCAAGCGTCAAAGATTTTAGCTCGGAGCCCGAGCCGCGAAATGTAATTTTAGCCTCATTTTAAAGTACTATAACTCTTACAACTAGCTAAATTAGTTTTTGGTAAATATTCTTTAAATTTAAATATCTTATTTTTTAAAATAATATAAATGGAATATTTTATCGAACTGTATTCAAAAACTTGCGATGCTATATCTTCATAAGGTTTTAGGTGTGATTTTTGAGATAACCTTAAGCAACTTATAAATGGAACATCTTATTGTAAATTTACAGAAAGTTTCACAAGTACCGTTTAATAATTTCTCTGCTTGCGGAATATAAAAATGTATTAAAATTTTAAATTCATTTTAGTAAAACACCCTGAATAGTAATAACATGGGGTCATCATAAAGTAAGGGGTCTACTTTAAAGTCTTATATAATTAAAAAAAAATAAGCTAATAGCAAAAAATAAATTGAATCTAGTTGCCTCAATAATTGGATTTTACTGTATCTATAGGAAACAAAACAGTTGTCATGTCAACTGCTGTCAACAGATGTCAGACGTAATCATGTCAAGTTATAGAATTATGATTAAAGTAAACCGCACGTAGACGTAAATTCAAAAAATTTAAACTTTAATGATATCATGTATGAATCTACAAACAAGAATTGGTTTATTACAATGTTATTACAAATGCGGTAGAAGTTACACTGCTGGATTACGAAGATTCCGTACGAAAATGGGTTTGAGAGCAGGACATTGTCAAATGAAAGCGTATAGTAATTTGATTAGCCAATTTGAATCATCAGCAAAATGGATGACATATCGAACATTTGCGTAAACCACTGTAATCGATTTTATTTTACATTTTGTTGTTAACTTAGTTTGTTAAAAATACATAATAATCTAAAATATATCTTTTACTTTATTTACTTATAACCTTGTATAATGTCCCATTTAAAAGTCCCTCGTGGTTTTCTCAAGGAAAAATTATGAAAATCCAGCAAACAAAACTTTTAAAATTTATGCCCGTTTTTGGATACAACCCTCTATGGTTATAAAAAAAAATGTTTTATTTAAATGTTGTTTATCAGGACCCGAAAAATACTATAAACATATTTTCGTTAAAAATCACATGGTGGGTGTGTTCCCTTATTTTAAAATTGTAATAGGCAGATTTAATATTTTTTATCTTTATTTCCTAAAATCAATGTAATGTTATTTAAGATTCTAAGGTAAAAATTTGGAAATTTAAAATGGCGTAGTCAAAATTGCGGGTTTGGGCATTTATAAACCTATTTGTCTTAAATTAGAAATATAAGGTATCAATTCCTTTTGGAACCGGATCCTTCCAAAAAGAAATCGATTCCGGATCATTTTAAAATTATGTTGGATGGATCAGGGATCCTATTTTTAAAAAGTAATCGATTTCAGCCTTCGAATCGATTCCTACCCAGCTCTGGGTGTATGTATGTAGATTTGCATTTTACATTTTAAATTCTATGATACATTTTGCCTTACCAAAGTAGCAAGTTTCTCATCGAAAGATAACCATGTTATTATTTATCTCAATTTGATGTCTGGTATTTGACCAGTTCCGTACGATTCATTGCCGGTCCCTAAACCTCCAGAAAAGTTGTCTTTAGATGAACCCTCAACCTGGCATCGTGTTATTCTTCTGAAGATACCCGTGATCCTAATTTAACTACAGCAGAAGAATGCCGTCATTTGATTTTAAAAAACGAGTTAAATGACCTCGTAAGAGATTGGAAACCAGAAACTTTCGGAAGCTACTAATATATTTTTAATAATTTTGTAACTTTTCAATGCTTCAATAACTTTCCATTTGTTTTTTTTTTGTTGTGATCCGTATTACTTTCCCCTATTCGTTTTACAAATAAGAAATATTGGTGCCATATAGTTTGCATCTTCAAATATAACTTGTTTAATGTTTGCCTCTAAAAAGTGTTACGTGAAAAGGGAAAATGAACTTTATATTTAAAGTCAGCATATAACCACAACTAACCACATATTTAAAAACACCGATTTTCAGCAAAAAATTTTTTATTGTTAGACAGTTAAATCATTGAAGATCCGGTAAAAAGTATATTTGCTAAAAAATTTGTGACATTTTTTTCCTTTAATGTAGTTTACAAGTATTAAAAATAAATAATGTTTTATAAAGACTGCCTAAATTAATAATATCTGATAAACTGATTTATAATTTATAGCCTTACGAGCTTTGCAAATTTGCATTATGTCAATTAAAATTATTTTGCATTCTATGCAATGTCCAACCAAATAATTTTTTTTAAATGGTTAATTAACTACTAAGGTAGACCAATACTATGGCACTTCATTATTAATTAAAAGCAAAATTTAAAACCATTATAAGTTCCTTGAAAAAACAATATCGCAAACGCCAGAGAGGTGCATAAATATAAAAAAAGAGTAATATAGATCATGCCATTATTTAGTTGAGCAAACTGGTAAATTCTGTAATCAGGACAACTCTATAATTAATACACCGCCACTTATATCTAACTTATTTACACTACTTAAAATTATGTTTAAAAAATAAGGAAAAAAAAAGCAAATGACAAAAAAATTTCAAATTAACTTCTTATCCCCACAAGACAATGGTTCCAAAAAGTCAATTATTTTAAAAATATAAGTAATTTGTTTGGCGTTTAATTATTTTTAAAGGTTTTTTGTTTCGTTTTGTTTACTTTTTTTACCCTGAAATAAAGAAATTGTTCAAAATCATTCAAAGAATACGGATATTTTTTCTTTTTAGAATTTCTGAACACATTTTCGGACCTTTGGAAAAATGACTGAATAAAAAAAAATTGAGACTTTTGCAAACATTCTAAAAAAAAATCACCCATATTTCTAAATGTGACTGAATACATTTTTTGCAAAAAATCTTACTTTGTAAAAGCGACCATTTTCGACATAACTGGTATTTATCACTAAATATTTGCCATTATTTTACTGAAAAATGTTAAATAAGCTTCATTTTAAAACATTTTTGGGTGGCCAGATTGTATAACTTTTTTTCTAGATTTTCGCAGACCTGGTTAGTCAATTTTTTACTCTTGCATTAATCTCAAAATTTTTTTATTCGGCCATTTCCAGATGTCCGAAAATGTATCCAAAAATTATAAAAAAGTTAATACGTTTTTCCTTAATGATTTTAAATAATTTTTGTTAAATAAAAGTTTTCCTGCACCTTTTATGAGTAAAAGTCGCTTTTGTGTGAAAAATTTCGAAACATTATGGCCGTTTGTGGGAATACCAAAAATGTTGACTCTCATTTTCAGGCAGACAGTCTTAATGGGCATATCCAGAGGAAGATTTTAAGTAAAACAATGTACTCGAAAACCTAACCTTGCTATTTATGTTTATTTTTGCGCCATAAATTTGTTTTTTTTTTAATAAAGATCAAGGTTTGGAAACAAATTTGCGAAAAATAAAAAGCCAAATAAAAAACATAAAAAAAGGAATATATAGGCAATTTTAACCTTAGATTCGTAATTAGTGACCACGAGAACCCCTGAGTAAAATGTTTTATCCATTTTCCCCGGAATTTAAGAGTTTTTCCATTTTGATACCCGCCATTTTGGATCCACCATCTTGTGTTCAGCTTTTTTTTTTAATTTCGACTTTATGTTCGTGATTAGTGACTTCGAAAACCACCAAGTAACAATATTCAGGCCGAAATATCGAGTAAAAAATAGGTTTTACCCAAAGACTCAAAATTTCAGTTGCCACTTTTTCAAATTGGGGCAGAATTTAAAAAAAAAAAATAAACAAAAATAACAAAAAAGGCTCCAAAGATCTTTTTCAAATTTCATGAGCTTTTCATTTTAAAAAAAAATTAAATTCAAATGAAGCAATTTTAAACAGTCTAACTCATAACATGCCACTGTGCACGGTTAACACCAAATCCAGCCTCAGTTCGGTAATATCTTTTAAAAAATCAAAATTAGTTCAGTAACCGAAGACCGAAAGTACCCAAAGCTGTAAGTAAATCGTAAGCATTTGTAGCGCAATTTTAGGTCTTCGCGGATGCTTGAGTGAGAAAAGTTTATCACGATTCCGTTTAACCCGCTGAAATGCCACCTCCCCCACCAAAGTCCCAAAAATGAGTTTTCCGCAAATACCCGCCAAAATATGGGAATAAGAGAATTTTTGTTTTGACAAAAAATGAAGATCACCTCGAAATGTACAAAAATGGTCCTTACTATTTTTTTTTCGCAACACCAATATTTTTCGCAAAAACGGCCGTCGAAAAATTCATAACATTCCACACTGGATAAATGTGGTAGTTTGTTACCGCGAGTCACTGGTATGATAAATTTCCCGTTTTTTTAAAAAAATTGGCTTTATTAAAGAAATGACATTTAGAAACTAGGTACTCTAAGCTTCCAAAGGTGTGTATTAAAAGATTTCAATAGGTATGATTTTTTTATTGGGTTTATTCTAGATTTTCTAGAACCCGGGGAAACGGCTAAAAAATGCAGATGGGCAAAAAATTTTTTTTTTATGAAAACGCAAGAAGCATGGTGAAAAAAATTTTTTTGGGGTCATTGAACACTTGCTAAGGTCTCATTATAAAAAAGAAATGTTTATAACAAACCTTTTTTCCCAAAAAAATATCAATAAATTAATAATATACCCCAAAAAAATATTGAAAAAAAACTTTGCCCTTTTTTTTTTAATATTCAAAAATTTTCCGAAGGGCCCCCAAAATCATATGCAATGATAGGTACGGGTTTCCCCATTCCGATGAACTTTAAATGATTAAAAAATGTACATTATTGCCGAGTAATGGAAAAATTCGCCCTTTCCTTTTAGGTTTTGAATTCATGAAGATAGCGGCATTCTAGCGGTAGAGCGGGAAAAAAGGGGGGGATTTTTGGGGCCCCCGTTATCTTGAAAACTATCGATTTTTCGAAAAAAATTATAAGGACCATTTTTGTAGACTACCAGGCAATCTTCATTTTTTTTTTTTTTCAAAAAAAAAAATTTCCAATTCGCATATTTTGGCCGATATTATCGAAAAAAACCCTTTTTTTAAGGGCCATTTTAAACCCCTTTTTTCCCCCTATTAATGTCGATAAACTGTTTTTCGCTCGAAAGCACCCCCCAAAACCAAAAAAATTCACCACAAGGGAAAAAAAATGTACAGATTTATTTACAGCTTTGCTTTTTTATTTTCTGGTCTAAATACTATACAATTAAATTAATTCCACGTTTTTTTTTTAAAAAAATTTTTTTAAATTTTTGTGGAACACAATTTAAAAAATAATGGCTAAAAATCCTGTCTATAAATCACTTTAACAACTAATACCACAGATAAATCAGGACAATTATTTTTTAAAAAAAAAAATTCCATAACCAATTACCATAATTTTATTTCAGGTTGTTTTCATTAATACAGAATATAAAATTTGTGGTTTTTTAAAAAATCGGTTAAAAAAAAGCAAAAATATGCGATGTATTTTTAAACCGGCCGACCTATTGCCCTATTAAAGTAAGTATATTCAAAAATTTTTCCATTGCTAAAATAATTGTTTTAAATTTTACTTTAATGTGTCGACTTTAAAGTATTTACAATAGAATGTTAAACAATCGTCTCCAAAGAAAATAGTAATGTTAATTAAGGGTATTCACGCAATAATGGGGGTAGTGAAACTATAGTCATCGTCAAACAATATTGAAACAATTATAAATAGCTTTTATTATACACTGAAAAAAACGTCTGGTTAACCTACGAGGTTACCATGCAGAAACAAATTTATGTGTTTCGATTCCTCATCACACCAAGTTATCCAATAGTCCTTGTAATTGTTGAACTTTTTTGTGCGCATGCCACAACTTTCGCCGTGTTTTTCGGGCACTTAATTTACAAATGTATGAGCAGTGCATATGTTTATAAAAAAAATAGCAATAAAACAAGTAAAAAAAATTTAAAGTCCAAAAAGTTTAATTAAATTATTTGTTTTTTCTCAAAGTATACCGTGTTAGCCTTTTTCCCTTTATTTCGATTATACCTGCCGACAGTAATAAAACTGGGGGCGGTAGGTATTAAAGGACAGAAAATTAGGAGGTTTTTAAAATATAAAGATTTATATTTTTTGTTTATTTAGGTAAGTATAATCTTAAAATTCATTAAGAAGTTAAATATATGCAAAGTTTTTTAAAAATTTATAACTGCAATCTAACATAATTACATTTTTAACTTTTTAAACTAACTCTGTTTCACTATCAGAGTCATCTTTCGATTAATTACAATAGGGGTTTTTTTTGTTTTGGGGAGAAAGTAAGAATCCTCAATTTTTATAATATGCTTGTAGTGAATTTTTCCAGCTCTCAACTGGTATGTTAGTAATTACATTTTTTATCAAATTTATAACACTGATGGACTTAAAGTAGGTGTAACATTTTCGCTCGATTTTGATTTTACTTGGTTCCACAAATGTTCTATGGGGTTAAACATACAATTATACGGAGGAAGCCGTAAGACAGTTGTCAAGCTTAATAGTTGCTGGTTCTATCCCTTTATGATTATGGTTGCTATATTAGAATTTAATATGTATTAAGTAAGTATGAGTATGACACCTGCGAGAACATCAAAACATTTTATTGAGTCCTATTCTGATTCTGAGAAAAAAAGAGGTAAAAAAAACTTTTAAATATCGTTAAAGGCTAAAAAGTAGACCCCAATATAGTTTGACTATCTTTTTTCTTGTTGCAGTTTGAAAAAAAAACCGTTTTATCTTCTTATCCGTTAGAATTAAATATCATTCAGAAAAATTGTTTTGGTCTTTTTTTAAATATAATTTTGTTTAAGGTAGTTCACTCGTAATTTTTTTTTAAGAATCAAATAAAATTAAAATATAGGATTAATCAAAGTTTTTTTGAAACTTGGTTGTGGCTGTGTGCACGTAAGAATTTAGGGAATGAAGAGACTTTGTATTTCGTGCAAATTTTATTAAAAGTTCCTAGCAGAGCGCTTTCAGGTAAAACCATCATCAGTGCTATCTACAAGCAAGAAATGAACTTTAAAAGTAAAATTGAAAAAATTGTTAGGATATTTTAAGGGAAATTTTCAAAAAACTGCATTTTAATG
The DNA here is from genome assembly GCA_019359885.1 of Listronotus oregonensis. Taxonomy (NCBI): domain Eukaryota; kingdom Metazoa; phylum Arthropoda; class Insecta; order Coleoptera; family Curculionidae; genus Listronotus; species Listronotus oregonensis. Next base: position 5,898 of record JAHBCN010008513.1, on the reverse strand, counting down.
ATTTTTTTTTAATTTTAAATTTATTTTACGTGAAATTAAACATTAATATAGTAAATCAATATGAAGTGATAAATTAAGTAGACTTAGTATGGAAAAGGATTTTCAACTTTGATGATGAATATCTCGAAAACAAAACGTTGCCGAAAAAATATTTTTTCGGATTCGTAATCAGCGCCCCAAAAAACCCCCGTATACCAAATTTGGTCAAAATCGGAGAGAAGGCAACTTTCGAGACAATTACCCATTTTTCCTTATTAAAGGGCGAAATTTAAAAAACTAAACCATTTTGTGGAAAGACGAACATGTGATTATGTTAGGTTAAGGAACCAGTTGTACTGACGTATAAAAAAGGATATACAACCATTTTCAAGGGTATAGAAAAGGATGTACCACTCCGAGGTTATTTGGAGTGTGGTTGTTAGGAACTAAATTTATTATGATTAAAGGCTGTGTTAGAGAAATGAAATCAAAATACAATTTTAAATAATGATTATTTGTTTTAACTTTAATATAATTAAGAAAAACTTTGCTCCTGAATAGGACCGTAATTTGTAGTAAATTATGACAAATGTGAAAAACTTTTTTGAAAAAAGGGGGGCGCGTTCAAGAAATCAAATTGAAATATTTTATTTTTAAACTTTTAATATAAGCAATTTCTTATATATATACAATATATACAGTATGTCCACGGATAAGGTGTTGAAGAGAGAAAACTTTTTATTTTTGATTTTATCGAAAAAAAGCTACCCTGATAAAAAATTTTGCTACTTCTAAAAATAAGATTGGGATAGAAACATTTAACATATTTTATACGGGGTGTTCAGAAAATTAAAAAAACTTAAAATGATACAAGAGTAAAGTGCATTTATTCGAGAAGATATGGAAATAAGTCACTAGAAAAGTTGTTCAAAATTAAGAGGCATCTCTAATACCAATTTTCGAAAAAATCGGCCTACTTTTATTTATTTGTGATTAAATTTATTTTAATATCGTGGCATTTATTAGAGGTGTACGATAAACAATTTGTTTCAATCGGCCCCATAAGAAAAAATCCATTATAGTTAAATCTGGACTCCTAGGAGGCCACTGGACTGGTCCTTGTCTCCCAATTTGGAATTAGTAAATTGATATTAAAATAATGTTCATCACAGATTAATAAAAGCAGGCCGATTTTGTCGAAAATTGGTATAAGGAACTATCCTTTACTTTTGAACAACTTTTCCTAGTAACTTATTTCCATATCTTCTCAAATAAATTCACTTTACTCTTGAACCATTTAAAGTTTTCTCAATTTTCTGAATACCGCCTATAAAATTTGTTAAATGTTTCTATCCCAATCTTACTCTAAGAAGTGGCAAAGTTTTTATTCAAGAGTAGCTTCTTTTAAAAAAAATTAAAAATAAAGAGTTTTTCTATTCAACACCTTTTTCGTGGACATACTGGTATTCCACGGAAAAGGTATTGAATAGGAAAAACTTTAATTTTTAATTTTATCCAAAAAAGCTATTTTGGTAAAAAATTTTGCTACTCTTAGAAGATTGATAATTTAACATATTTTATACGGTATTCAGAAAATTGAGAAAACTTTAAATGGTTCAAGAGTAAAAGTGAATTTATTTGAGAAGATATGGAAATAAGTTACTAGGAAAAGTTGTTCAAAAGTAAAGGATAGTTCCTTATACCAATTTTCGACAAAATCGGCCTGCTTTTATTAATCTGTGATGAACATTATTTTAATATCAATTTACTAATTCCAAATTGGGAGACAAGGACCAGTCCAGTCCTAGGAGTCCAGATTTAACTATAATGGATTTTTTCTTATGGGGCCGATTGAAACAAATTGTTTATCGTACACCTCTAATAAATGCCACGATATTAAAATAAATTTAATCACAAATAAATAAAAGTAGGCCGATTTTTTCGAAAATTGGTATTAGAGACTGCCTCTTAATTTTGAACAACTTTTCCTAGTGACTTATTTCCATATCTTCTCGAATAAATGCACTTTACTCTTGTATCATTTTAAGTTTTTTTAATTTTCTGAACACCCCGTATAAAATATGTTAAATGTTTCTATCCCAATCTTATTTTTAGAAGTAGCAAAATTTTTTATCAAGAGAGCTTTTTTCGATAAAATCAAAAATAAAAAAGTTTTCCTCTTCAACACCTTATCCGTGGACATACTGTATATATATATATATATATATATATATATATATATATATATATATATATATATATATATATATATATATATGTATTATATATATATATATATATATATATATATATATATATATATATATATATATATATATATATATATATATATATATATATATATATATATATATATATATATATATATATATATATATATATATATATATATATATATATATATTATTTTAAAGGAAAAAAATTTGATTTTTTGGAACTAATCTATTTTTTATTATAAATGCCCCGTAAAACAAACAAATGAAAAAAAAAATCTTACAAATTTCATTTTTATTTTATTTTTTGATAAGCAAAAAATAGGGTGGACCCCACTTTTAAATAACTACCTAACAAATAATTTTTTAGGGCCAATGGTGATTATAGTGATTAAAAAAATATTTCCCAAATAAATTGGCTAACGCATTCGTATCCAACTGTATATTTAAGTAACATCGGTAGAACCATAAAAGTAAATTTATTATTTTCAAAGCGTCCTTGTTGCCATAGACGCGTCATTTATTTGGCTCACACCCTCGCACTTTTAGTAACAGACTGTTGTCAGACACGAATTTCATGGCTGAAAGCTTTTCAACAAAAATATGGGTGTAAATTTGATTCATCTCTACATTTATTTGTTCATTATGTAAATAATATCTTTATTTTCTCCGAATATATATTTAAGACATGAAATAGAAACAGTTTTATAGGATGTATAGCGCAACGCAAAACTGCTCTTTAATTAGATTATGTACCAAAAATGAAGTTAGCAACCATTATTTTATATTTCCAATGTTAAACATTTTAAAGTTTTATTTTAACTTTTTAATTTGGAAAAATACAACATTATACGCAACAAACGGTATGGATTCTAGCACCTTTTATTTGTTCTACGTAATGAAATAGATCCCATAAAACCAACCTTGATAGGATGCGCTCCTAAACTAACCTTTTACCTAAAGGTTGTGCTTTGCTCCCCAATCGGGCGCATGTCAACTGAGGACCAAAATTCAGATTTAATATTTTAATATTTTCTGAGCCTGCATGTAATATTGTTATCCTCTTGCCTTTATTTGAGGGTGCTTTGGTGTTACAATTTCTTAAGGAGTCACTCCAACCTTTTTGTGCAGTATCATGATTGTCGAACCATGTTTCGTCAAGGTAAATTATTTGTCGATTTTCATCCCTATATTGTCTTATAGCGATTAAAAATCGATATCGCCATTCCCGTAAACGTTGAGATTCCATTATTGCTTGACGTTTACTAATTGTCTTATACTTAAAACCCATTTTAAGTAAAATGTTTCTTAAGCTAGATACGCTACAAGAAATATTTGTTTCGTCTTTAATGAGTCTTTTTCTTATGGAAACCAAAGTAGGTAATGTTTGTCCTTCATACATTTCATAAATTTTTCTTCTTAATAGATCCAAATCACTTTCATCCACACATTTCAAGGAGCCGGAGTCACTTCGTTTTTTCCTGGAAGTTATGGGTTTTCGTATTATATGCCTAACTGTAGACAAAGGTGTTTTTGTCAAAGCACACGTCTCGGCTACAGCATCGCCAGAGCTAAAATCTCTTGATAGCAAAGACTGGTATGCATTTTCGATTATTTCTTTAGCATCGGAACTTAAATGCTTTCTTGTAAAGGTGTTACTACAAGGTGGCCCACTATCAGAATCGGCCCATGGCTGCCACATTTTTGCGCTATATATGTCACGAAAAAAATTACTTGCTTAAATCACTTGCTTATAGCACAAATAGTAACGTAAGTTAACTCGTAAACAACTTAATAAGAACTGAAATTATGACACTCAATTTCCTACTTATATTAGACCCTAGGAAATAACCTGCTCACCCTTTAATCACCACAAATATAGGTAAATAAATCAAATAAAACTTAGTATAGGTGAAAAATCACTACGGATTTTAATGTCTGGGGATTAAAAAAACAAGTTATTAAAGATAACAGACTTAAAAACATAAAACTTTAGTTAGGACTATTATATTATATTTAGATATTTGGGCAGTGCAGGTAAATTAAATTTCAAATTCCGGCTCTGACCGCCAATATTACAGTTTTCGGGTCTGTTTATGACCCAAAAGATAATTTAGATTTTATTGCCGTCAAAATTCAAGGAAATATCTCTGCGTACACTTTACCTGAACAAGCATAGATAAACTGAGGACTAACTGTTTTCCAAAGCACCGGTAAACTGAGGACAAAAATTCAGATGGCTTGGCAGAATTGTTTTAGTGATTTATTACGCCTGAAATATAATTGAGGAAAATGAAAAGCCATTTTAACTAACCAAAACCAAAGAATATTATAGTTCCACTATAGAAAAACCATCCAATGTTAAAATTTTGAATCTCCTATGGAAGCAGACTTTTCGAGCCTGCTTCCATCGAGCCAGAACGCGACCGGGCGCCTGACCGCGTTGCCAAATTGTTTGCCGTTGGAAGCTGGCTGCTAGGCTAGCTCCGTCGACTAATGAGTTTAATAATATTATAATATATTTTGTTTTGTGACCGCCGTCGCGCACTCTCGCAGTATGGATGTACACCTGCGCGGGAATCGACGGACTTAATACTGTTTAATAATATGGCTTCGAATGCTGGCAATTTATGCCAATTTTATGATTGCAGACGAAGTAGAAGAACGGACAATGTTCGATTATTCAGATTTCCCTATAAAAATCAAGCCATTTTAGAACAATGGATGATTATAAATGCTTTTAAGCTTAGTTTTAAAATAAAAATTAATATTTCAATATCAAATATTTATTTCTCTTACCGTGGCCGGGTGGTGCATCGCCAAGCTGGCCATTGGAAATCTCATGTTAATTAATACTTCCAAATATTATGGTTTTCCTGTACAGGGTAACCCACCGTACAGCGACGGTCTAAGTATGCACTTTTTTGCTTTTTAAATAAATGCAAAATCATAAAGAGCACATTTTAAAATTAACAAGCAAAAAAGCGTTTAAAACACATTATTGAAAACTTTTTAAAAATATTCCATAGCGAAGCAAAAAAAACGTTTAATTAACGTTTTTTGTGGTAGGTTTTTAAAAACTCAAAGGAACAAAAACTTATTTTGGCGGACTTTGAAAAAACGTTTTGTAAACGTATTTTACGAAGATTTTTAGAATATCAATAAAAATCGTTTAAAAAGTCTCTTTTAAAATCATTTTATAAACATTTTGGTACGGATCTAAAAAAACGTTTAATGGACGTTTTTTGTTGTAGAGTTTTAGACCAGCCACTTTAACTTGTTCTAAAAACGCCCTTTGACTTTTTAATAAAACATATTTTTGCGTAAACGTTTTTTATACAAAAGTTATAAGTTTACTTACAAATAAGGTCATTTAAATCGCATATTTTAACCCTTAAGTGTTGACCTCCAATTTTAGAACATAAGCACTGATGTGGCGTCTACGGGACTATGCAAAAACTTTGTTTTTTTTTTGAAAAAGTTAAAAAATAGTTAATAAAAATTAGTGATATATATTTAGTACATATCTTAAGATAAGAAAAATGCCCTAAGCAAAATAAAAAGGAAAGGGGAAAAAAGGTTTTGGTAAAACAAATATCAAAAATATTTTCATTTTAAAAATGCTAGTAGTCTGTGGGACGATCCTCAAGGTAGGTAGGTAGGTTTAAAGTGAGTGGGTATAACA
>JAHBCN010008512.1:0-38564 GCA_019359885.1 Listronotus oregonensis | reverse complement strand
CAGAAAAATCGATGTTTCATATGGGACCCCCTGTATTTTTTTTGAAAATTAAAATAACTTAAATTACTTTCCAAAAATATAAACTTTTTTTTTAAAAAAAAACCCATATTTACAATGAATGATAATTTTATAACAATGAAAATTTATATTTAGAAAAAAAACAAATAAAATAAAAAAAACAATAAAAAGTAATAAACCCCCAAAATTTAGTGGAGATTTTTAAATTGTCGACCGGTCTCTCTTATGCACAAACGGCACCGTTTCCGGAATTTTTTGCAGAATTCATCAATTCAAGAGGGGTGAGAGATCAAATCCTTGCACAACCCTCTTTAATTCCGTCTAGAACGAAAGGTAATTTAAAAATAAGGTCCTTCAGTCTTCCCCAAAATAAAAATCCATGGGCGTTAAGTGGGCCTTGCTGGCCAACGGATGGGACCTTGCTTCTATCCAATTATTGTCAAAAAAAAAATTACTAAAAATTTTTAGCGGGTGAGGGGGTGCCCCGTTTTAAAAAATTTTTTTTCCGAGTTCCATTAGAGGTAGATCATCAATAAAAGGGTTCTATTTGTTCCTTAAAATTTGCAAATATCGTTAAAGGGTAAGGGTACCATCATAAATTAACGGGCCAAAAACCTCCCTAAAAATACCTGCCCAGACATAAACCCAAATCTTCCTTGGTTTCTTAGCCCCACTACTAAGGGGGGTTTTGGCCCCAAAGGGGTTACGAGTTAAAAGGGTTAAAAATCCGACACTGTTTATACCTTCGTCAGTCCAAATACAATTCGGGGGAAATGGCAACGTTATTTTTTTCAGAAACCACCGACAAAAATCTATGCGGCGTTAAAAATTTCCCCGGGGTAAAAGATAATCACTTTTCTGGCCGTATGGTTTATATTTGTATTTCTTTAAAGTTCGTCTAACATTATTTTTTGCCAGTCCTGTTAATTTTTCCATTTCGTTCGGGATTTTTTGGGGGTATAAATTGCCTCTGCTTTGGTTCTCCCCGGTTGTATAAAAAAAACTATCATACCCCATTTTTTAAAATTTTTTTAAATTTTTTTTTAAAAATTTATTTAAAAGATTTGACTAAATTACGGGGTTTACAGCCAAAATCACAATTTGACAATTACCAAAAAGCATTTGTTTTTTTTTTCCATGGCCGCGCCCCGCGTTTTTTTCAATTGATAAAAACCTTTTTTTGAGGAAATTTTTAAAAAAAAAAATTAGGTGCTATTTAGAAAATGTTACAATTATAAAATTTATCGTTAAAAAAATTTAATTTTTGGGGGGAAAATTTTTATAAAGGTTAAAACAAATCGTTTTTTAAAAAGCTCCCCTTTAAATTTCCGCCCTTACCTTAAAGCGACGTCTCGGGACTACCCGCCTAATAGGACACATCGGAACACAAAAACCCCACCTGTAACTTCTTACAATGGGCTCGAACTTAAAACAAAGAGGAGAAACTATTATAAACACTCATTCGCAACATCCCCTGTCAGCAATGTATCCAATATTAACCGCGTCGACTCGGCCCCATCTCAACTTTTCGGTCCTCCGGGGCCCTTTTAACCAATTTGGACACTTTCGCCTATTTATCATGCTCTACCTTAAACAATCCGGCCAAGTGTCCGGTGAATTGTGGGTCCACTCAACTATTCCGACCCTTTCTGTTTGCTTTTATAACTTACCGCTCCCTTCCGATGACGTTTTAATATTTATCGAGCTGAGTGATGTATAAGTTGAGCACACAAGGGTACGGTTACGTTTGTCCGTTAAAATTCATCATTGAATGTTTTCAAACTTTAAATGAGTGGTAGGTATAGTTGAAGTCGACGAAAGTTCAAATATGGCCTAGAATTTTAGTATCAGAACCAACCAGATGTTGATTTTTTCTAGAGCCGTCGTAGTCCAGTTAATAAAGGGACAAAGCTGATTATAAATCTGTACAGTTTTCCCTTGTGGCGCAATTCTTAGGTCTTCGGGGATGCTTTTGAGCGAAAAAAAGTTTAACAGGTGGAAAAGATCTGAAAATGGTCCCTCAAGGCCCGAAAAATGGGTTTCCTGCTAATATCCGCCAAAATATGCGAGTTGGAGAATTTTTGTTGTAACAAAAAATAAAGATCGAATTGTTATCTACAAAAATTGTCCTTATAATTTTTTTCGGAAAATCGATAGTTTTCGAGATAACGGGACTCAAAAGTTCCCTCATTTTAACTGCCGCTCTACCGCTAGAATGCCGTAGTGTTCCTTAAACATCGATAGTACAAACTATCGATAGTTATCGATATAATTATAAAAAATATCGATAGTATCGATACTATCGAGTTTCAAGTATTCCTAAAATAAAAAAAAAATCATGGAATTTGAATACCTCAATATTTTGATTTTATTGTTGTGCTATATCCAAACAAAAAGTAAGCAATGGAAGAAGCTTGATAAAAACAATCTAAAGTAAATAAATACCTGTAAGAGGAAGACGGAAGACACCTTAAAAAATAAAAAGTAAACAAAGTTTGACATCCATCCACATCTACACGATTCCACAAATACAGGATAGAATATTGTTATGTTTGTTATGTTTTTAAAGTTAAGTAATTTAAGTTCTTTTTCTCTCTACTAGAGGGCGATAATAATCTATACCGTAAATATACAATTCTAATTTTTCGATGTAGTATGTAGAGTTCTCGATATATTTTTCGATAGTACGTGTACATCGATAGCATCGATGCACATGTACTATCGATAACTATCGATAGACTATCGATGTTTAAGGAACACTAGAATGCCGCTATCTTTATGAAAAATTTTCTTCACCATCTTTCTTGCGTTTTGATAAAAAATTGTTTTGCCCATCTGCATTTTTTAGTAATAAACTACCACATCTATCCAGTGTGAAATGTTATAGGTTTTTTCGACGGCCGTTTTCGCAAACAATATTGTTGTTGGGTAGAAAATGGTAGAGACCATTTTTGTAGATTTCAAGGAGATCTTCATTTGTGGTCTGAACAAAAATTCTCTAATTCGCATATTTTGGCAGATATTCGCGGAATAGTATATTTCATTTCCTGCGCGCGTGACAAATTCTCGTGTGAGGCGTAGCCGAACACGGCAAGTCATGCAAGAACGGAAAAATCCATTTCTGGACGTGTAATGAACGATATTTTTTATTATACTTAGGTACCTAAAAAACAACATAAACAAAAAACATCGCAAAAAATGATTTAAGAAAATTGCGATTATTTATTTTTATTTTTAAAACAGTAAAACAAATTAACAAAAAAATTACAAGCTAATTAAATCTAAGAAAATTAATTTTGGACGGAACCGTTATGAATAATGGTTATATTTATTGTACAATTCGTATTATTGTTGAAGCGGAGTGTTCGTGTATGTTTTGGTTCTCTTGATTGACTGTTACAGATTTTGTAGTTTCCAAGTTACAAGGCCTAAACAACTTTTGGGATACTTCAATTTTTCTTTGTATGGACTCCTCTATATATCCTTCTGCTACATTGAAAGAAAGCCATCCTCCGTGTTTTTTCCAAAGTGAGCAAATCACCGCCGCTTTCTACCAACATGGTAGCCGAAGAACGCCTTAGCCCATGTCCGATATATTCTTCGTGATTTTTAAGTTTTAAGTATTTTGCAACAAGTTTTGGAATACCCCTGATAGTATGGCACCCAACATGTTGAACGTAACATCTTTGATTTCGGTATGCCACAAATAATCTTCTCTCCATATTTTTAGGGCGGAGATCTGCGTATTTACGATAAAGTGTACAGGGATTGAATTTGCAATTTTCATTGGTAATGGTAAAACTTCTTGACCTGTGAGTTTTTCCATCTCGTAAGAACACGACAAGGAAACGCCCATTATCTTCCACATCGTCTAAACTCAAACGTATTAAATCATCTCTGCGGCATGCGCCGAAGATGCCAAACACTAAAATTACTTTTGCTAGTAGATATTATCCATCTAAAGCTTCACATAAAAATTTGGTTACTTGTTCTGATGTAAGAACCTTGGATTTCTTTGCTACATATCCTACAGCTTGTCTTTTCAAAAAAGCGATAGTTTTTGGATATTGGTTGTGAGTATTCTTTTATTGCCAAAGAACTCTTTAACATGGAGAATCGACTCCATTAGGTGGATGACATAAATTTGGCTTTTTCAGAAAAATAAACTAAGAGAATATCGTCACTTTTCTGAGTCCGCCATTGGGTAAAAATGTGATATTCATGTTCATATCTCAACCTGGATTTCACTGGTAATAAATCTGCACTCACTTCTGTCGCTTGTTGTAATATAATATCGGGAATATCCGGATTTTTTTCCAAATCTGAATTCATTTTTTGAAAATGGCACAAATTTCACTGACAGAAAATAAAATATGTCATTAATAAATAAATCGTTGTTATGAACAGTTTCCATGGATGGATTTTTGTATAAGCGCACGGAAAGAGGGATCGGAAAAAAATCCGTGCGCTGTTCTGAAAATGTCATATTTGCTGTATTTTATACACAGTTGAAAATTAAGTATTTTCAGGTAAGTATAATAAAAATGATCTTTTTTCGTTTTTCATAAAATCTTATTGGTGCTTTTTTCGCGAAGAGAAGCCGGAAAAACTGCTAAATGTGACGACTTTTTGGATATTTTATCACTTGGTCCCTTTTAAAGTTAAAATGCTGATATTCCGAAAAAAAATTGTTTATAATATGCTAATTAAACAGCCTAAAGACGGGCGCTATCCAACATGTAGTTTTAACAAAATCGCTGTTTAAATATTGTGCAACGATATTTTGGAGGAAGTGAAGCGAAAAAGAAAGGTTACACTCTTATTATCCCTCTCGCACTGTCAAGCGGCAAGGCTGCTTCTAGTAGGTATATGCTCGAAGATTTAGATTGACCAAACGAAACATCCGGGAAACAAATTTTCCGTTTAAAAACAACTTGGCTTATCCAAACTATACAGAAACTAAATAAATGTACGGAATTTCGTTTCTTAAATTGACTCAAAAAGGAAACTCGGTCGAAACTTTTGAAATTACCCGGCAACTTTAAAAATATATCCGGGGTTTTCTTGAGGTTGATACCACAAAAGTTTCGGGCTGCGGGAAAAAGGACTCGTAAATTTAATCCGGGCCGGAGCACCCGGCTTAAAAAGTTTTAAATATTTATATATCATACATCATATTTATGACTCCACAAACATTTTTGAGACCTGGCGGTCTTTTTCCAATCCGAATACACAGTATCGCATACGACATCAGTATAATTCCGCTTAAAAATCATGCGCATCAAAAATTTGGATTCTCGAATGTCATTTTTATTATACTTACCTGAAAATACTACATTTTCCTACGAGCGTGCGGAAAAGTCCACTTTTCCGCACGCATTTGAGTGCGCAAAGTTGAACTTTTCTGCACGCCGTGCGGAAAAGTAAAACTACTCTAAAATCTTACAGGTAAGCAAGATTTATATGTATTTTAGTAATTGGAGGCTATTTCATGCAATATACGAAATTGCAAGTTTTAGTTTATTCTCTTTTTTGTTTGTTACTTCGTAATTTTCAATATTTCAATTAAAACACAAAAAAAACATTTTTTTAATTACCCTGTATAATAATAATAAATGATTATGACAAGTCAAGCAACAGTATGTAATCTTGGTGATTTTAACACATGTCAGATTTTTTCTTCGTTTCCATATGAACAAACAATTGCACAAATGAATTTCAATACAAACAAGCATTTTTAATGAAAAGGCGTCATAGTATCTTTTTTTAATTAAATAAAAATCCGATAAAAATAATTATTTAAAATGAGTAGTTCCGATGAGGAGCTACCAGATTCTATCCTGAATGCAGCAAATACCGTAAGTTTGAATTTATTACCAGCAAAATCTCGTGAAAAATATGAGAATCAATATAGTCATTTCGAAAAGTGGTGCTCCAGCAAGGGGACAAAAAGTATTAAAGAAGAAGTGTTCTTGGCCTTTTTTGCGGATTTGCAAAAAACGTATTATACTTTATGGAGTAAGTACTCTATGTTAAAATGTGTCCTCGAAGTGAAAAGGAACCTTGATTTAAGTTCATATTTCAAGCTAACATCACTACTTAAACACTAAAGCGTGGGATACTGGCCAAAAAAATCAAAAACTTTCAGCAAAGAAGAAGTTTCAAGATTCATGAAAGAAGCACCTGATAATATGTACCTTCTAATAAAAGTTGCTACAATTTTTGGATTAGCCGGTGCTTGTAGGAGAGATGAACTTACAAAAATAATGATTGATGACATACAGGATAATGAAAATTTGATAGTGGTGAAAATTCCTGACAGTAAAAATAACACTTCTAGAATCTTTGTAGTGTCCAATGAAACAAATAACGGACTTTATCTGCAATTGTACCGTAAATATGCAAATTTGCGAATAGCACATACCCCACACATACGTTTTTTTGTCCAGTATAAACAAGGAGCATGCAGTACGCAATGTGTGGGAATAAATTCAATAGGTAAAATGTCTTCAGAAATTGCTGCATACCTAAAATTTAAAAATCCAGAAGAGTACACTGGACATAGTTTTCATCGATCCTCTGCGACTATGTTAGCGGATTCTGGAGAAGGAATTACCAATGTCAAGCGACTTGGGGGCTGGAAATCAACGGCTGTAGCTGAGAGCTACATTGATGAATCCACAAATCAGAAAAAGGATATGTCGAATAAAATATTGACCATGAACAACTCCCCTCCTGAGCTAAGTCAACCTTCATCAAGCCGTACAATAAGCGCTTCCATAAGCCACCTGCTAAATGAAATTACAGGTTCTGCAATTAATTTACAATATGCTAATAACTGTTCTTTTGTTGTAAATGTTATCAACAAATAATTCCCATTTATAAATATGTTGTAGTAGTTCTTTCAGATTAAACATAATTTAAAAAATAATCATTGCTTTAATATTGGTATTATCTGACGCTCGTAGAAAAAATTTTGTTCCTAACGCTTGCGCAAGGTGACTTTGCGCACTTGTTAGGAAAATAACTATTTCAGAACAGCGCACCGATTTTTTTTCCCGATCCCTCTTTCCGTGCGCTTATACAAAAATCCATCCATGAAAACTGTTTATAACAACGATTTATTTATTAATGACATATTTTATTTTCTGTCAGTGAAATTTATGCCATTTTCAAAAAATGAATTCAGATTTGGAAGAAAATCCGGATATTCCCGATATTATATTACAACAAGCGGCAGAAGTGAGTGCAGAATTATTACCAGTGAAATCAAGGTTGGGATATGAACATGAATATCACATTTTTTCCGAATGGCAGACTCAGAAAAGAATCAAAATTGTGAGTGACGATATTCTCTTAGTTTATTTTTCTGAAAAAGCCAAATCTATGAAGTCATCCACCTTATGGAGTCGATTCTCCATGTTAAAGAGTTGTTTGGCAATAAAAGAAAATACTTACAACCAATATCCAAAAACTATCGCTTTTTTGAAACGACAAGCTGTAGGATATGTACCAAAGAAATCCAAAGTTCTTACAAGTGAACAAGTAACCAAATTTTTATATGAAGCTTCAGATGGACAATATCTACTAGCAAAAGTAATTTTAGTGTTTGGCATCTTCGGCGCATGCCGCAGAGATGATTTAATACGTTTGAATTTAGACGATGTGGAAGATAATGGGCGTTTCCTTGTCGTGTTCTTACGAGATGGAAAAACTCACAGGTCAAAAAGTTTTACCATTATCAATGAAAATTGCAAATTCAATCCCTGTACACTTTACCGTAAGATCTCCGCCCTAAAAATATGGAGAGTAGAAGATTATTTGTGGCATACCGAAACCAAAGATGTTACGCTCAACATGTTGGGTGCTATACTATCAGTAGGAAATTTCAAAACTTGTTGCAAAATACTTAAAACCTAAAAAATCACGAAGAATATACGGACATGGGCTAAGGCGTTCTTTTGGCTACACATGTTGGTAGAAAGCTCGGATGTCGATATTTGGTTACTTTGAAAAGACATGGAGGATGGCTTTCTTCAATGTAGCGAAAGAATATAGGGAGTCCATACAAAAGAGAAATTGAATATCCCAAAAGTTGTTTAGGCCTTGTAACTTGAGAACTGACAAAATCTGAACAGTAATAAAACCAAAACTATAACGAAACTCCTTCAACATCTTTAGTTTAAAAATGAAATACAAAGGCATTGAGCTTCAACAATATTCTGAATTGTACAATTGAAATATAACCATTAATCATAACGGTTTCGTCTAAAACTAATTTTTTAGTTTTTATAGTAATATTTTGTTAAATTAGTTACTTTTTATAAATAAATAATATTTTCTCAAATCATATTTTCTATTTTTTGTTTATTTTTTTCAGGCCTGAGAAATAAAAATACTTTTAGTCCAGAAATGGATTTTTCGTTCTTGCATGACTTTCCGTGTTTGCTGCGCTCACGAATTTGCACGCGCGCACGAAAAAGTCGTCTTTTTTGTACTGGTAATGAAATATACTATTTCAACATTTTCTATTCGACATTTTTGCGAGCTAGTCCAGTAACTGAAGACCTGAAAGTTGTAAATAAATGTGTACAGTTCTTATTTGTAGCGTTATTTTTAGGTCTTTCCGAATGCTTTCGAGCGAGAAAAAGTTTATCACGATTTCGACGTGGAGACCCGCTGAAAGTGACCCTCCAAAGTCCCAAAAATAAGTTTCCCGCGAATATCTGCCAAAATATGCGAACTAGGGAATTTTTGTTTAGACAAAAAATGAAGATCACCTCGAAATCTACAAAAATGGTCCTTACCATTTTTTTCGCAACACCAATAATTTTCGCAAAAACGGCCGTTGGAAAATCCATAACATTCTACACTGGATAGATGTGGTAGTTTCTAACCGAATTTCTGATCCATGGGTTTGGAAATGTATTGTTTTCTGCCTGTTGAACTTTATTAAAAAGAAAAAAGTACATTTTGAAACTAGACACTTTAAGCTTTCAAATAATGTGCATTAAAAAGCATTTCAATGGATGATGAGTTTTTGATACGCGTTTCTAGAACTGAAACGGCTAAAAATGCAGGTGGGAAAAACAATTTTTTATTAAAACGCAAGAAAGATGGTAAAGAAAATTTTCTGGGATTATTGAACACTTGCTAAGGTCTCATTATAAAAAAGAAATGTTAATAACAAATCATTTTTTTTAAATATCAATAAATTAATGAGATACTCTCAAAATATTGTGAAAAAAATTGACCGCTTTTTTAAATATTCTATAAAAATCAAAATAAACTTAAACTCAGATGCAATGATAGGTAAGAGTTTTCCCATTCCGATGAACTATGAATGATTAAAAAATGTACATTATTGCCCGAGTAATGGAACAATTCGTCCGCCCGCTTTTAAGTGAATCCATGAAGATACCGGCACTCTAGCGGTAGAGCGGCAGCAAATTTCTTATGTGGAACGATAACGAAGTTATGATAGGGGGAAAACAGGCTGAAATATTACGTGTAATATACACAATACTGCGTGTCAAGCCGAACTTAACCTGGCGCCCTACCGTACAGAGATCTCTCTTTAATTGCAATGAAAATGTAACAGAAACATACAGTACACACAAATTTAAAAATGTATCTCAAAAGTTTTTTTTTTAACATTGATACCTCGAAAGTGGCAACCTGTCCCGGGAAAATGGGTCGTAAATTTCTCCGGGACCATGTTTAAAATCTCATAAATATTTTTGTATCGTATTTTATGACGGCTCGGTCCGATATGCACGTCTAGATTGTGCACGGTGCCGCGACCTATGTATATAAAGTACTCTGGAAATGTTTTATTTAAATTCGAAACGAGAAAGGTTAAGCTTTTGCCGATCGGAGGTGTAAAGCTGGGTTTCCCTACGCGACAATAACTGCGCTACTGTTTCGCGAGAATTACTCGCGAAGTCGCTGTTTTGAGCAAATTACACTGCTCAAAAAAATTAACGGAACACTTTTTAATAAACTTGTAAAATATTGGTTGGAATTTTTCCCGGACAAGGTGGTTAAAACCACTGGTTTAACAGGTTAAAATCAGTTTTCCATTTATGGAAAAACTGGTTTGACTGAGGTACGGTGAATTATATAATATATCACCTTTATTATTCATCCCCCAAAAAATATTTATTCTTTCTATATAACCCATTTAAAAAAATAATTTTTCGTTCCATACAATTTTTTGTATCTTTTATAGTTTTAGAGATATAAACTATTATTATTAAAATAAAAACTATAAAGGCTACAAGAAATTTTATCTGACAAGAATTATGTATTTTTACAAGACCTTTAATTTAAAATATAACCTTTTTGTCCAAAAACAATAAGCTAATCAACGAATTCTTGGATAGAAATTAAGTAAACAAACCCTGTTTGGCATTAATATGATCAAAGGGGCAAGGCGGGGGATTCTGTAAAACACTCCACCGCGGTTAAACACTCGGGGTAACATCAATTAGGTAATTAATTTTGGTAGAAACACTGAAACACAATTCAGGGTTTAAGTACCACGCATTTTTAAAACACCCCGTCATATAAAAGGACGTTTCATTTAAGAGATACCGGATCATTAATGATTTTTTAATTGGAACACTCTGTATATCATTGCATTTTGGATTTACCGAAACATTCTAGACATATTTTTTAGTAGTATGTACTATTCCTTAAGTAAAAGGTTAGCGAGAAATTTTCGAATAAATGAAGAATCCATTTATCAAAAATGTTTATTAAGAATGAATATCAACACCGAAGATTTTTCGGAACTACTCTACTCTTGAGTCGACTTCATGCAAATTTCAATGGAATTTATGCCCGGCTTTTGGTCCTTACTGTATATTTTTCGTTTAGGATTTTTTTGTCAGAGAGAGAGCGGCGCCCCAGAGCCCTCCCTCACGAGCCGCCGTTGGCCCAATACAATACAAAAGAGTCGAGATTCGCCCCGAAACCCGAATCGATAGAACCGTGTGAAAATAAAAGGACAACACATAAGGAAATGACTAAATAACAAAAAATAATGGAAGTCTGATGTATCGCGACCGGGTTTTTTTTTCGGTTTTGACGTATAACTGATTGTGAAAAATTAATTTCTAAAAAGGTTTTTTGTCAATTTTGTTTTATGGCTTTCTGGGCGTAGATGAAAAGCTTCCGTTTCGTACGTCGCACGAACGGAACAAGTCCCTCGGGGTCCTCGGTGAATCCCACACCTATGTCGCGGATATTATCTGAAGCTACTAACTGGCATGACGTTTTTTTTTTATTTTCCTATTTAAAAAAAATTAAAGAGGTTTTCCCAATACTTCCCTGGCTAATACAAAATACATTGTTAGCTCTGGCTGTTCTCGTTTAGCTCCACATAGTCCATCCTGTGACATACTATATATAATATAAAATAAAAAATTAGGCTCGTTATCTTCGTTCCAATGTTTGTTACGCATGATTCTTTAAGATGTGGTAACAGTCAGAAGTCAAAGGAAGCTAAATCTGGCGAAGAGAGTGGATGTCGCAACAAGTCGTATTTTAATTTACCGATTTTTTAAGCTGTGAGAGAGCGTTAATAAATTTTTTAGCACTGTCAGGCTAGCAGGTATAAATTAGCAAAACTTGATAAAAAGATCATTAACATCTGTAGCTAATTACTTGCTAAAATAAGGATTTGGGTGCTCAAGCCGATTTCGAAAAATCGAAGTTACTGCTGTATTGATATAAAGATAGCGGGAATTTGTGATATTTCGTTAATTACCTGTCGACTGTATCACACAATTTTGTTGCTATAAATTAGCAATATCAAAATATTATATATTTTTTTAAAACATGCTACCTTAAACCTTATTCTTCACCACTAGTGATGAGCGAGACCGGTCTTGGTCTTGCGGTCTTGGTCTTGCAGCAAGACCAAGACCGCCTTTTCGCTTGCAAGACCAAGACCAAGACCGGGGTATGCAAGACCAAGACCAAGACCGAGGAGTGCAAGACTACGCAAGACCAAGACCGGCCTGCAAGACTCTTGCACTTCTGCGATTTTTTTTAATATTATAATATTTAATTTTTATATTCAATATACAGAGGTATTTATACAGGCATAACAAAAATGTATTAAAACTGCTAAAAGGCGATTATTTAATAAGTAATAGGTTTCTTGTTAAATAATAATTCACTTTGTTCTTTTATACAGTTTTCTAACAACGATAACAGTAAATTTAATAACATGTTTTCAAAAATAATAAGATTGTGACTTATAGTCCGATAAAGCCGATATCTTCGAAACCGTTCACGACAGGGAAAAAATAGGATACAAAAGTTAGAGAAGAATTCTTTCATACCTTATTTTTATTACCTGTAATGCCACTACGTGAATCAAAATTTCCACATCAAAAAAACATTATTTTTGTTCCAACTGTAAGAAGTGGCACCATTCTTAAAACTAAGATATAAATATAAAAGAGATGGAATAATAAAAAATATTATTTTCATGTCATATAGAAATTTTTTAATATACAGGGTGCCACAGATTCGAGTGCATGCATGGGGATCTCGGAAACCGTAAGAGATACGAAGTCTGTTAAATTATGGCAAAGTTGCGCATTTAGGTGCCTAACAACATGCCCATTGGAAAGTTGTAAAATTCGAAATACTTCCGGAGATATCCGGAAAAACCGAAAATTGCTGATTTTGTTTTTATTTTTTCTGACGTTATTTAAAGAGATATGGAAAAACAAAAGACACTTTCTCATGGCTACTTCTTAAGCTCTACAGAACAGCGTTGAGATATTTTCCGTACGACGTTTGTTTTCGTTAGACCATCATCAACTTTTTTTTTAAATACGGACCGGGTTTTTTATTTAATTTTTTTGAACCTCTTATTATCCCAGTTTATACCTGACCCTGTATAATACAGGGTGTCACAGTTGCGTGCTGCATGGGGATCTCGAAAACTGAGAGATAAGAAGTCGGTTAAATTATGGCAAAGGATTGCGCATTTAGGTGCCTTACAACATGCCGATTAGAAAGTTGTAAAATTCCGAGTATTCACGGAGATATCCGAAAAAACGAAATTTGCTGATTTCGTTTTTATTTTTTTCTGACGTTATTTAAAGAGATATGAAAAAACAAAAGACACTTTCTCATGGCCATTCTTCTTAAGCTCAAAACAAAACAGCGTTGAGAAATTTTTCCGACGTTTCGTTTTCCTTAAATCCTCATCAACTTTATTTTTTAAATGCGGCACTCAATTGTTTATTGCATTTTTTTGAAGCAATTATAATCCCAATTACAATGTATGTATAACCTTAATATTTTACTGTTAAATAAACATATTTTCCATAAGAGACAATGAGTAAGACAAGGAACGCACATAATTTTTATAGGGCGTTCCATATTTGTTAATAAATATTAAATGTTATACATTTTTTGTAATTGGGATAATAAGAGGTTCAAAAAATAAAATAAAAAACCTAGGTCCGTTTTAAAAAAAATAAAGTTGATGATGGTCTAACAAAAAAACGTCATGGAAAATTTCTCAACGCTGTTTTAATCTTATAACTACCTCAGTAACATTTAATACAATTAATCTTCATTTTTACGTTGTTCTATGTTGTGAAACATAGGAAATCCCATGTAAATTCTAATTTAAAAACCCTCAGTTCTGGTCGGTCATAGTTAGTTCTGGTTAGTTAAAGCGGCTTTTTATTTTCCCTAATTATATTTCAGGCGTGAAAATTTGCTGACCCAAATATGCATGTAATGGAAAAACTAAAAATATAAAAAATATCTGTGCATTATTAGAAACTATTTTGTTGCTTGTACTATAAGAGCAATTTACCCCTGCTAGCCTGATAGAGCTACTTTGCACAGCTATATATTTTAATGAAGATTCACACGTGTTCATAAAAAAGTACTAAAATTGATTTTTTTTCGGATATGCAGTTTCGACATTTTTTGCATCCTTAACTGATACACTTTTCCAGAGAGAAACAATAAATTTACCAAAAAAAGTCATTTGTTTTCTTATTTCAACTGTTACTTGTCACATTAATGACAAATTCCCAAGTTTAAAATTTCGCATTGTCAACAAAAAAATTATCTAGAAAAGAAATATTTCCTTGACGAATATGTGAAACCTTTTGGTCATAAAGTTCTTAGTCTCCCACCGTACCATTGTCAATATAATCCAATCGAAATGGTTTGGTTAGAGTGCAAAAGAAAATATGACCAATATATTTCTGCCTTAAAAGAAACTTCTTCTGAAGTGTTGGCAATGTGGGAAAAGGTACTTGGCGAAATAACCGCTGAGCATTGGCAGAACTACATTCGGGACGCCCAAAAATCCTAGAAGCGGATAATCAGAATATGCGATGCTTCAGATATAACACCGTCATAGTGACTGATTCGGATGACGAAGATGAGAGCGACGATCTGTTATCTAACCTTGAGATCTTTGATTTATATCATGTAATATTTTATTTAAAAATTTTTTATTTATTTATTTTAATTTAGTTTAATTACTTTGCTACACATTAAGTTTCCTATTGTTACCATTGGTTTATATTGCATTTTATTGCAATCAACATTTTTTGGAATATCCTTTTGCTCTTGTTGGTGATACTTCTTTAAAGCTTTTGGCCCATAATCCATTTTTTTAAAATTAAATATCGCTCCATCACTTACTTTCGTTGGAGCAGCTGTCCTTTCCACCAAATTTTGAAAGTTCAAGGCAATTCCTGCAGCCTCTTGTTGTTTCTCTTGCTCAAAAAACGCCAATAAATTTAGAATGATGAGGTGTTTGTATTTTAAATATTGTTAAGAAAACATTTTTTGTACACTTTTTTATAAATAAATCAGATTTTATATTGTTAAAAGAACTTTTAGTTTTTCTTAAAAGTATGGAAAATAGAGCCTTTACAGTTTATAAAAAAATACAAATTATAAAGAAATGTATTTGTAAAAAAATATAAATGAAACATTTATTAAAGTATTTGTCAGATCCATCTCCAACGGGCTGGGAGCGAAAAGTTCTTACGGTGTGAACAAATGCGCAAATTAAATATAAAATCGAACGCACCTTTGGTATGTCAATTGTTAACAGCTAAGAAATACGTTTTTTGGGGCTTTTTGACATAACTGCATATCCGAAAAAATTCAAAAAATATACGAACCTCATGGCGCCATCTCATATCGAACGACAAAACTTATTGAACAACCATTTACGCAAACGACGTTCTAAACATTTCCCGCAAAAAAACTCGATGCTGAAAAGTTTAGAATAGAAAACCCGATTTAGCAAAAATTCTTGCAAGTTCTGCATAAACACATAAAAGAAAAACTTAACCGAAACTTTGAAATCGCTAGACAATTTTAAAAATATATCTCGGAAGTTTTTTTTAGTTGGATACAACGAGAGTGTCAGGCTGTCTCGCGGAAAAAAAACTCATAAATTTCTCTGCGGAACACTGTTTAAAAAGTCATTCATATTTTGGTGTCATATTACAAAATGCTACGACTGACATTTGGAAATGCTCGAGTTGGTGTACGAGGATGTTTGTTAAGTACCTAGTTTGGTTATTTGAAGACCTCAATGACGAGATATAAGCATCTAAAAGCACTAGTAGCAAGTTGCTTTTTAATTATAGCTCTATATCTCTTTATTCAGTTATTTGCAAAATAAAAAAAAATTAAATATGTTATATAGTTTTGTGGCGGATTCATGTTTCAGTTTGTTTTATTTGGGTTACTCGCCTTTCTACTTTTTGGAAAATGGGACCCTCTTACATAATAAACTGGAAATTATATTAATTACACATATTATATTACTTCCGCAACACAATGACCTTAAAGACGATCCTACTCTTGCCAATAGAACGATTTCTGGTGATCGGGCCTGCTCGTTTGCCAGATTTGACTCCAATCGACTTTTTTTGTGGGGCTTTATAAAGGACACAGTAATAGCTATTACGACGTACAAGCTACAATTTTAGATATATTACAAAACATAAGAGCTCTAATTCGGTCTGCTTGCACACATACTATGTTGGAGCGGGTAGAAAGTTAAAATAAAATTGTATTTTTTAATGTACCACATATTAATTTGTGATAATTCTGTAACCAGCAGGAAAATTTGTATTTTCTTATTCACACCAGGGTTGGCGTTAAAAGCAGGGGGTTAAAAACACTGTTTTTAACCACCCTGCCACCTCAAATTAAATTCGCTGTTATAAAAAAAACATTACAAAGGTTCTTCATCATTAAAATTTTTAATAAAATTTTTGTTTTGGGGATTCAAATTTAAGAGGCATTTACGCTACATTTTGGGGTTTTGGGAAAAAGGACGCGGAGACGGTGGGCGGACCCCAAAAAACCTTTTACCAAAATTTTCGTATCCCCGCTTAAAAAAATATTATATTTTATTTAGGTTTTCCCCCAAATTGGTGTATTGAGGGATTTTTTTTTCCCGGGGATTGCAAGCCTAAAAAAACATATTTTAACTATTTTTTACTTAACCCCACAAAAATTTTTAACACCTTTTTAAAGGTAAGAAAATAATCTGGGGCCTCTGCTGTAACAAAATTGTTGAAATATGAGTCGAGTTAAGAGAAAATAGTATAAAAAACATAACCGTTTTTGGGGGTGACTTTCACTAAAAGGAAATATTAAAAACTAAATCCAAATTTAAAAACCATTACAGCAGAAGCCTAGATTTAAGTGTTGGCTTTCAAAATTTTTTGAAAATTATCGATAATTTAAAAATTGTTTTTAAAAAAAACATTACCCCCCAACCCCCCCAAATTGACCAAAATTTTAGCGGCGCAAATGGACTTTGTTCGAAGCGTTGCTGCGTGCCGCCTCACCGCGTCTTAAAAAAACAAGTTGAGCGGGTGGGGTGGCGCGTGTGTCGATAGTTACATTTTTGATAATAGGTCATCATAGCAATATACGGTTTTTTAGTTTAAAAAAATATATTTAATGTTTTGACCACCGCCTTTTTTTTAAGATTCAAGAAAAAAAATTTTTAAAAAATTAGGTTAGTTAAAAAATTAAACCGAAAATTAGTTTTTCAATTTTAATTTTACCCACCCCAAAAAAAATGTCGAGTAGAAAACGTCGAAAATGACTTTCGAGAATCCAAATTTTCGATGCGAATGTTTTTTAAGTGACATTATATTGATGTCGTTTGAGACACTGTGTATTCAAGATTGGAGAAAATATCGCCAAATTTAAAAAAAAAATAGGAATTCCATCTAAATGGTGTTTAAAAAAGTTCATTTTTTTTTTTTTTTGTACATTAAGCCCTTCCTTTTATCCAAACCACGCGTCGCCACTGTATTAGCCCACCCCAGTAATTATTTTTAAAGGTTTTTCAAGGCTCCTATCTTTCGGTTTACACCTCGGTTGCGATTTTCGATCGATATAGGGTTTTTGTTATTATGTATGGAATGGTCGCGAGACGATTTTTTCGGGAATAAATGTACTAAAAAAGACATGAAAATGATTTATGGGCAAATAAAGGGCCTTCGGGGGTAGATTACGGGAATAATCGGCATTGGGAAAACCCGCGATAAAAAATTTTTTTGGCTATTTGTTTTTATCGTGTAAAAAAGTGCTTTTAGGGTTCGAAAATATCCTGATTTTTATTTTTAAAAAATAAAAAAAATCGGATTTTTAAAATATTATATATATATATATATATATATATATATATATATATATATATATATATATATATATATATATATATATATATATATATATATATAATATATTATATATAATATATATATATATATATATATATATATATATATATATATATTATATATATATATATATATATATATATATATATATATATATATATATATATATATATATATATATATATATATATATATATATATATATATATATATATATATAAAATATATTTTTATAAAATTTTTTTTTTTAAGGGGAAAGCGGGGAAGTTTTTTTTATATTTGGGGCCCCCTTGTAGTCATCTATTTTTTTAAAAATTTTTTTAACATCGGTTTAGAAAAACCAAAAAAAAAAAAAAATAAAAAAAACTTTTTTGCAGCATTGATTTAAAAATTAATTTAAAAAAAAATAGTTTGGGTTAATGGAATTAAACAAAAAACTTATTAAAACGTTTTATCAGTCGCTTGGGTCATGTTTTTAAATTGGGGAAATGTAAGGGTGTCCAAATTTAGTGTCAAACCTTAAATTTTTAAAAAAACTTTACTTTTCCTATTTTAAATATAAGCCACTGTATTTTTTTAATCGTTAGATGCAGAGTTAAAAAACAAACTTTTTTTTAATAATAACCCTATCGAAATTCCAAAAAACATTAAAAGTTATTCGTTAAAAAATCATTTTGTCATCTATTTTAATTGTAATACCATTAAAAAAAAATAGGTTGGGTATGAAAACAATTTATTGACAAAGAGTTTTCTAATAACGAATTTTAATTGAAATTGGTTAAATTTTTCCAAATTTTTAGAAAAAAAGGGATAAAAAAATTTAAAAAATTTGGTTTATTTAACTTTAAAGGTTTTTTTAAAATTAATTTAATTTAATAAATAAATAATAATAATTTACTCGAATTTTAATAATACGTCAAAATAAGATTCTGTTGGGGTTTAAAAAAACACCAATGTCAATAAATTGTTTTTCATAGCCACCATCTTTTTTTTTCCATGGTATTACTATAAATAAATAAATAAAAAATACATTTTTTTCCCCAAACTGACTTCACATAAAAGTATTGGATTTTGTCACAAATTTAAAAAAAATACATAAATTTTTTAAAAAAATTTTTAAAATATAAAAAAAAAATTACAGATACATTTAAAAAACAACAAATACAACAAACTTAAACATACACGTTTTTCAAATAGAAATTTAAAACCCCCAAAAAAAAACACTTTGGTGTGTTTGTCATAAAAAACCCAAGAATAAAATTACAGTTTTATCATCCCCCCAGGTTAATAGATCCCCAAAAAGGGGGTTTTTAACAAATAATTTTTTAAAGGGTTTAAAATTTAAAAAAAATTTTTTTTCAATTCAAAAACAAAGCCCCCCAAAAAAAAGGGGGGTTATATTTAAAAAAAAAAAAATAAAGTGCTTTTAAATTTAAAGAGTTCGACACTAAATTTTGGACATCCTGTACAGTTCGAATTAATCAAACATGACCTAAGCGACTGATATTACGTTACTTAATAAGTTTGTTGTTTAATTCCATTTTCCCCAACCCCCATTGGTATTTTTATTCTTTTTTAAAATTTAAAAGGGCAAAACATTTTTTTTTATTTTTTTTTTTTTTTCTCTGAAATTTTTTAACCAGGAACAAATTTTAGAGGAAGGTAGAAACCCCAAAAGAGGTCCCCAAATATAAAAAAAAAAGCGTTCCATTAAAAAAATGCACCGTCGTGACGTCACACTTTTTGACACCATGTATAACCAAAATTTTTTCCTGAAATGCACCGTGGGTTAAAGGATACGTCTGAAAAAAAAAAAAAAGTTTACATTAAATAATAAATGAGCAATAAGGGGGGAAATCGGGAAATTTCGGGTTTTTTTCAGAATATTCCAAAAAGTACTGGAAATTTTTTGCAACTTTCTAAAGGGACATGGTTAGTAACAAAAAATACACAACTTTGCCATAATTTAACCGACTTTGTATCTTTTACGGTTTCCGAGCCCCCCATGCATGCACCCCTCGAATATGTACATATTATATATATATATATATATATATATATATATATATATATATATATATATATATATATATAAATTTACCCACCCCAAAATTTGTTATCGTTTCACGTAAATGTATGAGTTTTGGGTTTTTAAATTAGCATAATTTTACGTATGAGAAATTTATGTCAAGTGGTTTCTGAGATATTCAGTTTTAAATTCTCCTTTTTTTTTACTGACTGACTCATCACTCAGACTCATCAAAATTGAGGGAAAAAAAAGTCATAATTTGGTATGGAGGTAGGTTAGGGGGCACAAGTAACGGAAAATTTGAAAAAAGGGGCAACGCCGTAAAAAAAGGGGTTTGGGGGGAGAACGGGGAAGGATTTTAGAAGTTTGTTATCTGGGGGACCAAATTTCCGAGGTCGAAATTATATAAAAATCTATTTAAATTTTATATCTATATTTTTTCCACATCTATCTAAAACTTTCCCTGCCCTCTAGTTCAAAAATTAAGAAGTTAAGAACATTTATGTTTATTGGCATTTTGGTGCGATAAAAAAGACATCTGACGGCTGCGAAAAAACATGTTTGAAACCTTTTTGGGGAAAGGTGTAAGATTATTTATAAAATTTATTTTTTTTTGTAAATAAATATATATAAACCTGGTCAACATTGTAAATGACTGTTGGATAACATTACAAATGTCGGAATAATTTTTTTTAAAAACCCCCAGGTGAAAATCGGTGGAATTTAAGGAATGTTTTTGCAGTTTGAGTTGTTAGTGGGACGTTTCCCCCTTTAAAAAATAGCGGGCCCCGGGCAAAATCGGCACGATAAGAAAATAATAAAGGGGAAAAAATTTCGAGTCTAGGGCTTTTCCAAAACTTAACACTAATATATATTTTTAAATTTCTTGAAGGTTTTTAAACCATTTTCTTTTCACAATCACAGATGACTACACAGATACTAAAGTCAGTTCTGTAGGCACTTCTTGATTATTTAGTGTATTAAAAAGAACCTTTTTTTTAACTTGCAAATCACTAAAAAACTTCAGGATAAGACAGGAACAAACGGTTCACGACAAGAAACGAGTAAGTTTTTCTTCTTGTTGCGTCAAATTCGAAAGTTCAAAACCTGAATCCCGAAAGTCTTTGGGGAAAACGCAAAATTGAATTCAACCCTTTTTTTTTGCATGATTTAATAAATTTGGGGCCAAAAGGGGGCTTCTTCAATCGATTCAGCTATCCCCACCATACATTCCGCTCCCTGCCAATAGAGTCCTGATTTTTTTGCAATATTGAAGATACAACCTCTATATGTAATACAGGGTGTCCCATTTTTGACATTTTTTAAGAAGATTTTCGTAATTGTTGGTGCTATCAATTTTTTGGGTCAGGCTTAAAATGCAAAATCAAAATTTGAAAATTTTTGCCCGCTTAAGAGATACTGCCATTTTTAGAATAAGTATACTGAGATAGGTAAAAAATGTATCGAATATAACCTCATTTTTTTTTTAAAATTTAACCACCTTTTATTTAAACCTTTTTTAAAAAAAAAAACCCCGTATGGGGGGCCCCCCCAATTTTACCTAAACATTAAAAACTTAAAAATTTGGGGGGAAAAAAGGGGGAATTAAATGAAAAAAAGTTGCGCAATTTATTGCTGATAAAAGGGGGCCCTTTTTAAAAAAAAATTTTTTTAAATTTTAAATTTCCAAAAATTTTTAAAAAAAATGAAAAAATTTTGCGATTTCATTTTTTTATGACTATTTAAATAGAAAAAAAAATTTTTTTCTTCCCCCTTGTTACTTTTTTTTTTCTACAAAAAAAGTTATTAGATTTACACACCGATTTTTTTTTTTAGCTGCGATCATCAATTTTTTTTTTTAAAATTAGCGCTTTAAGGATCCCAAAACCAATGATGTATCATACTTAAAATCATTGTAATGTTTTCGTCCAAAAAAATCTCTTATCTCCCCTTTTAAACATTTTTTTTTTATGGAAATTGCCATTAATTTAAAATTTTTCTTTTAATGCGATACATCTTGGTTTTGGGGGGCCTTTTAAAATTTTTTAAAATCCGAAAAAAAAAACCAAAACCCTTTTTAAAAAAAAAATGATGATTTTTTCAAAGAAAAAAACGTCGGTTTTAAATAAAATAAACTATCTTATAGAAAAAAAAAAGTAGAATTTTAAAAAATGTAAAATTTTTCCCCTGTTACATCCATTTAAATAGTCAAAAAAATTTAAAAAATAAAATTGCAAATTTCCCCGGTTTTAAAAAAAAAATTTGGGGAAGTTTTAAAAATTTTTTTAATTTTTTTTTAACGAAAAAAAAAAGCCTCCTTTTAAAATTTGGATCGGGGTTTTCCTTCAAGTTTCCTAGCCCCCAATAATGAGAATCAAATTTGGAACCCTGCTACAGGGGAAAATTTAAATTTATACATTTTTTTAAAATTTTTATGCTCTCTTGGTAATACCTGTTAACACTCACGATTGCAGTGCATGACCTTCGCCCCTCCCCGCGCGTCTTCCTCCCCCGAAACGAAAATTGCTTCGGCTTCCACGTCGGATGTCGTCCAAATTCATTTTCCGTGTATTGCTTTAATGGCCCCGGGCATCGCAACGTTTAAAAAGACGTAACTTTTTTTGAAAATAAATTAAAAGAAAACTGATACTTTTCCCTTTGTTGTGATTTGGAGCATGTACGTACGTACGAAAATAAACCTGCCGCACCCTCGTAATCACTTCGAGGGTCTCATTTCAAACATTCAATTTGGACTATTAGAATTGAGTAGACGAATAACATCATATCTTCTATCAGTATATTATATACTAGACTGGGCCAAAAAATCTACTTTTTTTAAATATATTAAAAATATTGTTTAAGGTGACAAAACAAAAAAGGGTATATATATATATATATATATATATATATATATATATATATAAAAAAAATAAGAAAAGGGCCCCCGTACTGCGAACATAGGAGGCTCCTGGACGATTTTGATGGCGCAATTATAAAATACCAATAATAATTTTGTAGTTTGATTTCAATTTCCGTCTCGTTTCCTCCCCCCCCCCTTTTTTTTTTGGGGCCCCGGGGGGGAGTGCGGTGATAAATTCGGAAGAATTATCTGCCCAGTTTATTTAAAAAAAATTTTACGTTTTTTTTTTTCAGTAAGAGGATGTGGGGAAAAAAAGGAAAAAAAAAGTAGGGGGGAGCTAAGTTAGCGTCAACCGACTTCGATCGGATTTTTTATCAGCCATAAATTTAAAATTATTGCTTACGAGACCGCAACGTTTGCTAGGGTTTTTTAAAAGAACCAAACATTTTTCCCCAATAAAATAAAAAATTTTTCAAATAAATAAGGGGAAGGGGAGAAGATTTTAAAAAAAAAAAATTAATGTATTCATAGAATAAAAAAAAATTTTTTTTTTTTTCGAAGATGCTCAAATAAACCACCTTTTTTGAGCCAAACAAAAAATCAAGATTGTCAAAAAAACGCCTTCTGACATTTGCTAAATTTTAAGGGGTTTTAAAAATCCTAAAAGAATTCTCAATTTGTAATTGCAATTCTTGGGGATTTTTAGCCCTATCTCCGGGGAAAACCCTAAATTTGTGGGTTTTAGGGGCCCCAGAAAATAAAATCGTTGGGTGAAACCATGCAGTGGAAATGTCGATTCATCAGAAAAAAAAATGTTTTAAAAAATTTTTATTGTTATTTTCCATTTCCATTAAAAAATGATCATCGGGAAAATTTCCCCTGGGTTTTTCTTACTTTGTAGGATCGGTATCCTTTTTTTTTAGCACTCTTCCCACTAATTTTTCTGCTCAAATTAACCTGTTCTGCAATGGAAATTGTAGGATTTTCTTAACCTTTTCCACTACCATAATTTTTTTTCATTTCCCTTTCGTTGTTTTTTTGGGGCACTATCATGTTTATATTTTCTCGGAGTTAAACAACCAAATGCCGGGGAAATTTTTTTAAAGACTCGGTGAATAGGGGAAAACGGGGTGGCCCCCGGGGGAAAAAATTAATAAATAATTTCCTAATTCCCCTAACAGGATTTCCACGGTGATACCATTCAATTTTTTTTTAATTTTTTTTTCCATTCCCCTAAACATCCATTATTAAAAATTATTATTTTTTTAAAAAAAATTTTTTGCCCAAAAATTTTAAAACAGTACAACTATAGCTGTCGGGCCCCCATAGAAAAAAAATTATTTCAGAAATAAACGTATTGGATTTGATCGCTTGGCCGGCCGACGTGGGGTTCAATAAATTGTTTGCTGGAAGATATTGATCGATAGGCAATGCGTGCGGCGTTTTTAGTTACACCAAAAAAACGTCCAGGATCGCCTTTTTTCGCAGGGGCTCGGCCTATTTTATATATATATATATATATATATATATATATATTTTATATATATATATATATATATATTTATATATATATATATATATATATATATATATATATATATATATATATATATATATATATATATATATATATATATATATATATATATATATATATATATATATATATATATATATATATATATATATATATATTTTTTCAAAATTAATCTGTTTTTGATCATAAATGCGCCAAAAAAAACAAACAAAATGAAAAAAAATGTTTCAAAAACTCAATTTTTCAATTTTTTATAGTCATTTTTAGTTCAGGGTTTTTTTCATATTCGGGAAATTTCCCACATTATCCCATACACCCCGTACAAATATGTTTGTCGGATATATGTAAAAATCCATTGTAAACGTATTCCCACTCTACAGGCCGCCACGTCCAAAGTATTTCCTTTTTTCTAGGTTATATTTATATTTCTCTCCCTCTTTAACCGCGGTTTTGACAGGCCGGAGAGAAATCTTCATCTTGATAGATTTACGGCCTATTAAACCTCGAAATTTAAATATAGAGAAACACTTTTTTTCCGAGAGGGTGCCGCAATAAAACATATGCTGTGTTTTTCAATGGGTTTTTGATAATATACGATTCGGGGGAAAAAGTGTCGACGGACGTATTGGCATTTCACAGTCCGGTTTACTGGAGAAATGAAAATTTGAAAAGAAAATCTCATTAAATAAAAAAACAGCTGTTTGAGGATTAAAAAAAATATTTTCCGGTAAAAATAACGTATTTTTACCAGGGATGTTTCGGATGCATATTTTTTACATGGAATGAAGGAACGAAGAAAGCGGGAGGTTCGGGGCCTCTCTAACTGAACTAAAAAAGGTTGCGTAAAAGTTGCACTGCGTGTTGCTCAGTTGATAACTCCTATGAGCAGAAGCCGTGAAAATACCTAGAAAGAGCGATTTCCCTACAGCTCGACGGTGGGCAAGAAAAGGGAAGAAGCCTTTCTGTGAGCGTGGGATCGTTAATAAGACCCTCGGCTCTTCTTTAAGTTCAGTCCAGAATGCTAAGTGTTGTAGGAGACTACATGCCCCAGACATGAGAACAATATTCTAAAGAGGGTCTGATTTGGGATACATACAGAGTGTAAAGTTTGAAGAAAAGAAATATTTTCTGGTCAAAAGGGAACCGTTTTTTTGAAGTTGCCGAGGCTATAGATGTAATGTGTTTGTGCCAGTTGAGGTTATTCTTAAAAGTAACGCTGACAAAAATTAAACGACTGTTTTTCAAATCAGAATTACCTGGTGGCTTTAGAAATTGAATACTAGAGTGGAGGGTACTATCGTCAGAAAAATTATGAATGGGATTGATTGTGGAAGAGAGAAGATCTTTAATGTGTAGAAGAAACAGCGTGGGTGCCAGCACTAAGCCCTGCGGCACCCCAGCATTAATTTGGTAGAAGCTCTATCAAATTCTACAGTAACTGATATACGTCGATTAGAAAGAAAACTGGAGAGCCAAAAGTAAGGTGAAAGACCATAAGAAGGAAGTTTGTTAAGAAGCCCATCATTCCAAAAACCAAAGTTTAAAGGTGTATGGAAGCCCAATACTGTAGAACAAAATAGTCCAGGCGTGCAGGGCAGCGGGAATAGTTGGCCCCCGCAATTTGCGCAATGAATAGTAGGTCAGGGCCGGCCATAATTTTTTTTGTTACTATCTATAAAATGACATTATCAAATGTCAAATTCCAAATTCACTTTTTTTTTTTTGCACAAAATTGTTGGTTATTAAAGGATACTACTATAGAATATTTAAAATTATTTTGTTATTAGATTTTATATCATCTGGGTATAATATGGAAAGAATAGATGGCCCCACTTTACGCCTTCTATTTAAATTTTTCGATATTTTGGAAATTTTTATTTTTACCAAAAATCTTTGTAAATAAATAAAACAGATTTTTAAAATAAAATTTACCAATTTTGTGATAAAAAAAGGGCAAGAAGTGTAAATGATTTAATCTAATCCAAGATTCTGGTTGTACATTAAAAAGTGAACATTTTTTATAACTGCTTTTTAGGCATATACTTTTACCAATAACAAACATTCACAAAGAATAACAGTGGTTAAAAATGTTTAGTAACCTTTTGGGACCTGAGTATCCAGGCAGTATCCGTTAAATATTATGTGTATAGATGTTTGGTTAAAAAGTTGATAATGCAAGATTTAAAAAAAAAACTTAATTTATTTTTAAACAAATGGTATTGTCTCGAAAGTTGCCTCCCTGATTTTAATAAATTTGGATAGGGTTTAAATTTTAAAATCTGAAAAAATATTTTTCGGCACCGAGATCTTCAAAATCAAAGTTGAAAATTAAACTAACCTCATTTTCATATTTCCCTTCTTGTACACAATTCTTTATTTTTACACCAAAGGGCACAAAGATATTTTAAACACCTTTTAAAACCTTGTATTTTTTTTTTTATTTTACATCTTTTTCCATTAAATTGGAACTTTTTCAAAGGCAGCAGGCATATTTGCTTAAAAAAAAAAGTGTAAAAAAGGTGAAAATAAACATAAAAAAAAGTTTTTAAAAGGTGTTTGTGAATATTGAATTTTGTGCAAAAAGAAGGAGGAATAGTGTAAATAAGGTTATTTAATTTTCAATTTTGATGATGAATATCTCGAAAAGAAACATTAATTTTTTTTTAGATTTGTAATCAGCGCCCCAAAAACCGTACCAAAATTGTACTTCTTTCATTCAGTTAGAGGGAACTGTATGTAATTTAAGTAATCAATAATTTTGATCCTTTAAAAGAGTGTACTAAATTATTAAATGAAATAAAAGTACCCAAATTTTAAATCTTATTTCTTTTTAATAATCCACAGAAATACACAAACACCGGGACATCATCTAAAAGATAGTTAAGATTGCCTTACTTTTCTCACTAATTTTTCCCCTATGAAATTTTTTTCTATTATTCATAATTGATATATTATTATTTATTCGGTTACCTAACGTTACGTCTTATAAGAAGCACCTAATTTAAATATAAAAATTTACCGAAAGGGGTATTATTAAGGTAAACCCCAAACAATAAAACAAAAAAAAAAATTAAGTCACAATTTAATAAACACTAATCACTAAAATAAAAAGGTTTTGATCAATCCAAAAAAACGGTACTCCGGCTCCAAAATTATAATGTGTTAAACTTCACACTGATTTATCAGGGTAAACACATAAAATTATTTCGTGGAATTTTGTTATTGCGCAGAATCAGCGGGGCCAACTCTGACAGGTATTTTCAAAATGGGCGGGAAATTTTTGATCGAATGGGCCGTAGCATTGGGCTTCCATACACCTTTAAATTTCCCCCGGCCAGACCTGATCGAAAGCTTTGGATTTGTCAAAAGCAACGATCTGTGATTCACCAAAACTCAAGGGATTTGAAGGGGGGGGGAAGATCAGCTGTGGATCGTTTGTGACGGAATCCATACTGTCTATCATGTAAGATCTTGTGTTTTCCCCAGATCCCATAAGATTTGAAATTAATGAATTTTTCTATTATTTAAACAATAGAAAGAAAGATAAAGGTCTATAGTTAGAAGGAGAGTTTTCATTTTTTGGGAAACAGGTTCACACATGCAGCTTTCCAACTCTCCGGAAAAATGCCCGTGTCGTAAGAGATTCGAAAGAGGCAATTTAGGAGGGTAACCTCAAACATTTTTAAGACGATTGCTGGTATGTTTCCCAGCCCAGAAGTTTTTTTTAGCATTAAGAAAAGAAAGAATACGCTTGATCTGTTTGACTTTAAAGATGATATCGGACATTTTATGAGAATTGGCAGCAAGTTGTCTGGCAAATAGCGGCCTTCCTTTAGAGGTAGAAACAATTCCATCTTCAGAGATTAGGGGAAAAGAATTTGTACAGAAGTTTTGACTTATATTCTTGGCAAGGGACCAAAAAAATTTTTCCCCTTCATTCGAGCAAGAGAGAACTTTATTTTTATCCGATTCTTCAACGGTTTTTTTGCCTCTGAGATGGTCTGATTATACTGATTTGCTTCGATGCTAGCCGTCGATTTTCGGTACTGGGATTTTAAAGAAACTTTTGTGGGCTTGAATTTAAAAATCTGGCTTTGTCACAGGCTTTAGAAAACCACGATTTGTAATTTGAATTTTGCAGTTCTTTTTGGGTGGGGAATATAAGTTCAATGCCTAGTTTAATTGTTTCGGTAATTTTTTAATATTTCGGAAGGATCGGAGTTTATTGTTGTATTAGTATTAGTATAGTTTAGTATTAATATAACGTTATATTGTTGATTAATTATTTTGCTTGTAACGTTGTTTTATTCGTGCAATTTTTTCTTACCAAAATTTCCCCCTTTAGATTTTGAGCCCGATATTTTTTTGTGGTTTTAAATACTTTCGAAACTTTAACTCGTTTTCAAAATATCCGACCAAATCTGACCATTTATGGTATTACCTATGATAAACTTTAATTAAACGTTTAATTTTTGGAATTTCGTAGTTTTTATTTCTATATTTGCAAATTTCCTTTTATTTCTAAAGTTTTTAATGTATTTCCGGAAATATTTTCAAATATATATTTTCTGAAATTATCCATCACTATTTACACTCACATCAGCCTAAAAGACTAAAGAAATCCACTTATCTTGTAAATTATTTTGACAGTAATTAAGTTTAAAAATAAAGAGCTTTTAAAGAGAAAGAAAGATTTTAAAATTAAAAAAAAATAATATTTTTAAAACATACAAAAAATAGCCTTAAGGAATGCGGAAAAAACGACGACCCAACCGACAAAAGGAAGGAAGGCGCTAACCCGCACATGAAGGGCGTTTCGCGTCGCAATTAAGGGTCGGTTCTTTTCCATTTTCCTTGGGAATTTTTAAAAATTAGGGGGTAGGCTTCTGGAGATAAAATTCGTCAGAGCCTGACAGCCCTTTAAAAGAGGGTAGAAGTTTTTTGATTGATTAAGGTTAGGTGTTCCTTAAGAAATTAGAAAGTTTAATATCCGTCTGCCAAAAGGGGAACTTGTGTTATTAGGCGAAGGGCTAGAGCCACCTTTTACCCGCCGGGAGGTACAAAGCTACAATTTTGTGCATTAATAATTTTAGTAATAAATATAGATAAATAAGAAAATCAGTGTCGGGCGGGGTTGACGCATTTGCAGAATTGTTTTTTAGGGAGTTTCTCCGGTTTAACAGTGGGATTTTAATGCATTTTTGGGATTTTTGTGGGGACCAATAAAGAAATAGAACTTTGGAGTTTTTAATAATTATTTAAACCGTGGCGTGCTGACCAAGACTTAAGGATATCTTTTTCTAGGCTTGTCTTCATAGAGCCAAATCCTACCCTTTTGGGCTTGAAGCCATCTGTATACCAGATATGATCCTTGGAAGGCCTTTCTATCCTCCCTATCTGGTATGACAATCCGAAAGTTCCGTGTAAGAGAAACGAGGGGTTTACCTGTCTTAAAGGGTTCAAAAAATCAGTCAGCGCAAATTTACGATAAAATCTGACACTTGAAAAGTAAAATTCAAAAATTTATATCTCCGTAAGTATTTACTCCAGCGACTTGAATTTTTACCGCGATATAGTACACAGAATGGTTTCAACATTTTAACTATAATAGTTTTTTCTTTTTATTCCTTTTTTTTTTCGAAAAAAATCGGATTGTCTCAAGCCTGATAAAACAGTTTTCCAACCTCGTCAATTACGTCTACCATCGATTTTCTTTTTTAAGTTTTATTAAATTAATCATCAAGGTGGCTACCAGCTCTTAGACTATACATCGTGCAGTGCTTAAAGATTCGGCAGACGGACCTTTAGTAAACACCCGTTTCATCCCCGTCGGACAGATCTTTATGGCTTAAAATTAAATCTCCGTAGGACGTACCGCCGCCCGTCGAGCGCGCTTTTTTCCCGTGATTAACGCGGAACAATAAAAACCCACTTTCGGAAAAAATGTAGCCTTGATTTACTGCAAAAGTTTTTGTCGAGCACCTGCCTTATTCCCAGCGCCCGTTTTTCCTTTTTTCTAATAAACTTTTATGAAGTGGAAAACGGCTTTCATAATAAAAGCTCGGCCTCGGAAAATGTATCTAATTATACCTTTAATAAAACCTTTGGATTGGAGAAGTTTCGCGAGGAGGACGTTACGATATAGCTCTAGGCGACTGACGGTAAATCTTTCTGTAAAAGTTAGAGACAATATTGTAGGTTGAATAAAAACTTCTTCTCGGACTTTCATTGTCTTTATTTAATTTTTTTCCCAACGTTTCGAACAGTAAGTATCTCTGATCGTTTTTAAGTGAATACTAAATATCTAAGCCTAGGACTACGCCTTATACACTGTGTTCAAAATTAAGTCGGCACTATTGCTAACTTTTTTATTATAAAAGATACAAGTTAGGTTAAATTAGCAAAATTGTGTACATTTTTACGTTGATTACAATGACGATAATAGAAAAACAAATGAACATCAGATTTACGAGTTATTCACCAAAATATACTTTTTTAAATGCAACACCCTGTATTTGTTACGTTAATTCGATAGAAAATGTAACAATTAGTTATTAACATTTTTTTCTAAGATGATAAATAGCAGAGTTATTTCAATTTAAATGCATTTTCTGTAACTGGACCAGGCAGCTGGAATTTCTAAAATCGCATTTTTTGTACAAATTATATCGTAGTACGCCATGTCAGAAACCAAATTTAAATAAAGTCCACCATAAAGGTTATAATTTGTCAAACCTTCTAATTACTTGGGTAAATAATAACATCGTGTTTCAGTTTTTTTAATGATAACACATAACTAAGTAACATTAATAAAATATATTATGCTAATAACAGCATATTGGCATCATCCAAAAAATCCTTCAACACATTTCTTAGTAATTTCAGATATTAGTTTGCGTGTTAAAGATCCTTTATAAAACACAGGTCCAATAATTTTTGATCCAATGAGGCAGCACCATACGTTTAAGCAAAAACATCTTTGTGGATTGATTGGATGATGGCGCAGGAGATTGCAATGCTCCAATAATGTTGGTTCTTTCGGTTAAACATGCCTCTATTACTAAAGTTAGTATCATTGCTTTAAGAATTAATCGTAAAAAGTTTGGATTTTCTATAGCAGCATTTACAAACCATTGGCAAAAGTTTATATGCCTTTTGTAATCACCTGGCAACAAAGTTTGTGTGGGTCTGTATTTGTGGGGTACATAATTATGTTTTTTTAATTTTATTAATGGTTCCTTAGCATAGATCAAAA
This sequence comes from Listronotus oregonensis, assembly GCA_019359885.1. Lineage (NCBI taxonomy): Eukaryota > Metazoa > Arthropoda > Insecta > Coleoptera > Curculionidae > Listronotus > Listronotus oregonensis. The sequence continues at coordinate 7,145 of JAHBCN010008512.1, read as the reverse complement.
TCTGACCTAAGTCTCTTGTGGAGTTTTCACAATAAACTTTTAAATATGCCAAAACATTAATTTCTGTTTGTTGATTAATTATAAAGGTTTTCTAATTTCTACTTTTGTTTGATTAAAACTTTTGATAAAGGAGTAAAAAATATCTTTTGTTTGGCATATTTCTTTCTGGAAATAGTTTCACTCTAAAGCCTGATGCCATTTTTTTTTTGACAAATTATGTAGCATTCTATCATATCAAACTTCTCCAAATGACAGCATTTTTTAAAAAACAGTAGCATAAATGAAATGTCGCCTTATGATTTACTAGTTGTCACTAAAACATCATGGCGGATACACATTATCTTTTGTTTTTTTTTTTTTTGTCATAGCATACTACGATAATTTGTACAAAAAATGCGATTTTAAGACTTCCATGGCTGCCTGCGTCCAAGTTTGGAAAAATACATTTAACTTGAAATAACTCCGCTATTTTTCATTTTAGGAAAAAAAAAAGTAAATAACTAATTATATAGAAAATTACATTCTCTTTCGAATTAACGTAACAAATACAGGGTGTCGCATTTAAAAAAATTATATTTTTGTAAATAACTGGCAACATCTGATGTTCATTTGTTTTTTTTTTTATCGTTAATGTAATCAGCGTAAAAAGGTACACAACTTTGCTTTTTAACCTAACTTCTATCTCTTATAATAAAAAAGTTAGCAATAGTGCCGACTTAATTTTGAACACGGTGTATATCTTAACCGCGTCACTGATGCGTGAAGCCACTGCCCATTTTTATGGTCTACTGAGCTTGACTTCTTGTTTTGGTTTACTATAAACATGGAAATTGTTATTAATAATAGCAGCTTCTTTAAACTTTCTTTTCTTCCAGAGGGATTCTCTAAGAACAATCCCAGCATCTTTCCAATTAATATTATGCTGTTTAGACCAAGCATGTTCCGCAACACCTGGCTTGTCAGTCTCGCCCATTCGAGTATGTTTTTGATGTTTCTTAATTCTAACTTCTAAAGGTCTCTTTGTCTCACCAATATATAGATCACCACACTTACAGGGTATTTGATAAACAACTTCTTTTTCCGCATTCAAAGTAATCGGTTTTGTTTTAGTAAGAAAACTTCTAAGGGTGTTGCGGGAAGAGAACGCTGTTTTGATGTCGTATTTTCTTGCTATTCTTCTTATTTTTTCGGAAGTTCCTCGCGTGTAGGGTATGGTAAGGATCTTTATTTGTTGTTGTTAATTTGTATGTACAACGTGTTTTTTATTTCGTAAGTTTGAAATGGTTCTTTGAACAAGTGTTTCGGTGTAACCGTTCTGTCGCAGGTCTTCCTTGTCAGTTGAGGTTATTCTCAAAAGAAACGCCGACAAGATTAAACGACTCTTTGTTCTGCAGAACTTGGCCGCTCATATGTAAGGGATGCGCATTGGCAGACTTTTTTGCGACAGCGAACATGACTGTGTTTTCGAGCATTAAACTGAACAAGAGGGCCCCAATCAAGATAAAGAGGTCTGAAAGAGATATCTGCATTGACCTGCGCGTCCAAATCAGAATTACATGGTGGCTTAAGAAATTGAATACTAGAGTGGAGGGTACTATCGTCAGCAAAACTATGAATGGGATTGATTGTGGAAGAGAGAAGATTGTTAATGTGTAGAAGAAACAAACGTGGTGCCACTACTTGAGCCCTGGGGCACCTCAGCATTAATTTGGTAGGAGCTGGAAAAATGACCATCTACAGTTACTGATATACATCGATTAGAAGCAAAGCTTAGGTAGAAGACCGTAAGAAGGAAGTTTGTTAAGAAGTCAGACCTGATCGAAGGCTTTGAATACGTCAAGAGCAATGATCTGGGACTCACCAAGAAACTCAAGGGACTTGTTCCAGTTGTGTGAGACAATGGAAAGACGATCAGCTGTGGATCTTTTGACTATGGACCAAAAACACATTTGAATGCGACTTTTTCAGCAAAGTTTGGTGCGTTTTAGAAATGATAACAAGGATTTGTTGCGGTGGATGACACATCCACAGTGATCCAGCATGATCCTAAATCAAAACAAGGGCTAGGAATGGTGAAACGGTATTTCGGCTTCGAGGCTATCTAGGATCGATAAATCGGCCAAGAAGGTTTATCAACGGCCAACAAGAATATGATGTTCAGGAAGATTATATTAAATAATAAAATGTATTTCAAACCAGTCCACGAAGGCTCTGAAGTAAAGTAAAAGGCAGTTTATTAACACAGGAATTACAAATTTGAAGGTTTGGAGACAAAGGAAAGATCTTTAGGCAATAGATTTCACAGGCTAGACTCTCTGTAAAACTACCCAAGGTAATTCATTCCTTAGCAACTTCCAGAAGAGCAACAAGAAGAACCTATTGTCAGCAAAGGTTTTTTCTTCAAAACCATAATTTTATAACTTCCATGCTAATAGTATTTTCCTTAAACCAATTCCTGCGTTATCGCATTAAGACATTTTGCAAACGGTGCCTGTTCCAAAGTAGCAGTTTACTCCTGTGGGTACCAGAACATTCGAGAATAGAAGGCAACGAAAAAGCATTGTGCCGTGCTGAAAAGAAAAAGGGAGTAAAGGAAAACACATCGTTATTTACTCAGACAGCCAAGCGGCCCTGAAGGCCATCGGTTCTCCAAAAGTTAATTCCAAACTAGTGGGGGACTGTATACAGGCCCTGGAAAAAGTCGGCTTGACAAACAAACTTACGGTAGCCTGGGCACCAGGCCATGAGGGCCACCCAGGTAACGGAGAGGAACGAATTAGCCAAAAGAGGATCAGCGATGGAAATGGACCCTGAGCTATTCTGTGGAATCTCGGCAGGCCTCTTTAAAGCATCTATTAAGAGCTTGGTGGACAGAGAGCTGGTGGGTACAAAACCAGGACAACGACAGGCAAAGCAGTTCATTAAGACCTGCTCGGCCAAGTTTACCTCGGACCTACTGAGCCACAGCCGTAAGGTCGTAAGAATAACGGTAGGTCAACTAACAGGACATTGCAAACTCAACAAGAACCTGGAAAGAATAGGCCTGGTGAAGGATAGCCTGTGTAGGTTCTGTCAGGAGGCTGAAGAAACAGCCGTACATGTGTGGTGACACGGCGAAGCACTATGTAGGCTTAGGTTTACTAGGCTTGGTGAGGAAAAGCCAAAACCGGCAAGATATATGTGGATATATGAGTGGCCAGTGTCAAGACTCTGGAGTCTAGTTAGGAAGACGGGCTTGGACAAGGTACTCTAAAGAACGATCAGAGAACCACAATAAATCTGGTAAGGTTGCAGTGGTTGAGGTCATTTTTGCCATCTCCGCTCAAATGATCTAATCTAATCTAATCTAGCGAGACATGGATCATCCATACCATATTTTGGACCAGAACCTGCCCTTGGAGTGACCAAAACTACAGCACGAGGGCAAACCAGGGAATGGATCCGAAACAAACACAAGGAATACTGGGAGAACCTCGGTAGAATAAGACATGGAAAGGGCTTCATAAGGGGCCCATCCAAAAGAACGAAGGAAGAACTACTCAGACAAAGAAGAAAAAGACTTCGCATAACGGTAGGGTTGCTAACAGGGCATGATAACCTAAGAGGACATACCTACACAAGATAGGCTCATACAATGGGGACCCAAGTTGCAGAATGTACGACGAAGGGGAAGAAACAGCCTACCATATCCTGTGCGAATGTGAAGCAGTGAATTACAAAAGACGGGCATTATTTGGGCAACGAAAAATGAGCCCACAGGAATACATCAACCAACCAGTCTTGGGGTTATACAGACTTGTACAGGGTCCGCCATCTAACGTTTTTTTTTCAACTAGTGCTTATTTCGTGAATGGTAACACTTAGCTCATGTTTGATTTGACAGATAATTAGTTTTATCCTTCCGCTGAACGAATATGGTTGTGTATACGCTTGAACAACGCTGGGAAATATTGCGACATTACTTTGAAAATCATGGTAATGTTGCAGAATGTGTGCGAAAATTGCGTACGGATTATGGAAGAAGAGAAGCACCGTCAGCTCCGTATGTTCGTTATCTTGTGAAAAAAGTGAAAGAAACTGGCATCCTCATCGATAAACCAAAGCGTGAAAAGCCAAAAACAGTGCATACACCCGAGAATATTGCTGCTGTGGCAGAAAGTGTGCGTGAAGCGTCATCAACATCAATTCACCGTCGTTCTCAACAATTGAACATTGCGGAGACATCATTCAGACGAATTTTGCATAAAGACCTTGGTATGACGCCATACAAAGTCCAATTGGTTCAGGAGTTGAAGCCAACTGACCATCCAATGCGTTTTCGCTTCGCTAAGTGGGCCTGCGATCGACTTACAGAAGATGCCGATTTTGCCAAAAAAATCATCTTTTCAGATGAAGCTCATTTTGATCTTGGCGGGTATGTAAACAAGCAAAATTGTCCATTTGGGGCACAGAAAACCCGCACGCATACATTGAAAAGCCGACCACCCAAAACGAGTCACTGTTTGGTGCGGATTTTGGTCCAGAGGCATAATTGGGCCATTTTTCTTCGAAAATGAGCAAGGAGTAGCCGTTACAGTCAATGGCGATCGTTATCGGGCCATGTTGAACGAATTTTGTTCACAAAAATTGAAGAGGAGGATATTGGCAACATTTGGTTTCAACAGGACGGCGCTACGTGCCACACAGCCGAAGCTACACTCGATGTTTTGGTCCTGTTTTTGAAGATCGCATTATCAGCCGCAGAGCTGATGTCGTTTGGCCACCTCGGAGCTGCGATTTGACACCGTTGGACTATTATTTGTGGATGCCGTCAAAGATAAGTGTTACGCCGACAAGCCAGAGACAATTGACGCTTTAAAGGACAATATTCGTGAAGCCATTGGTGAAATACAGCTGCACACAATCGATAATGTGCTTAAAAATTGGACCGATCGTGTAGGCTACTGCATGGCCAGCCGAGGCAGCCATTTGAATGAAATTATTTTCCATTATTAACCGGAAGGATTGTACTTTCAAATAAAAAAATTAATTTGAGAAAATATTCAGTAGTTTCTTTTTTATAGCATTTAAAAAAAAAAAAAGTTATTTGATTGACCTTTAGAAGGAACTAGACTTATGGGAGGATTGGTATAAAAGATAATGGGAGATTAGGCACAAAAAGCCCAAGAGGCTGCGCTGCCTCCAGTAGTAAATCAAGACGGCTCCCAGGAAGAAGAAGAAGAAAGTAGCAGTTTACGGTTGGTCCCGAACACGATTTACGGTAACTATACGCCACACCGCTAAAACTAACTAATAAAACGAGTGAAAATACTTAAATCCCTCAACAATATAATCCTTTTTCTCACTCCGGGGGTTTGTCTATATTCCCTTTTCCCTAAAAACGTTTTTTGTCGGATTAAGAACTTACAGTTCGCATATATACAGTGGTTATGGCGTGGAGGATTTCGTTCTAAGCCGTTTTTTAATTGGTCGTGTGTCTAAAGCATCTCTGGATGGGTATTTAAGGGATTTGGTTATTGTTATGGAGGCAAGATTGCGGACGTTTCTTACGGGGCGAGTCTTTAATTTCGAGCGATTAGCTTTGTTTTGTATGTGTACTGTAATTTGGTGTGTACGTATTGCACAGTCATGTTCGCCGTCGTGGAATAACACTGACGATATTCATCCTTATTTTTATAGTCATAATAATGATTGCTTTTCCATTAATAAAAGGTAAACTCTTTTTAAATTTAAAAAGGGAAGAAACAAAAAAACTTTAAGGAATTATAATACCTAACTGTGTATTTAAAATATACAGGTTGTCCGGAAATACCGTTCGTATAATTGTAGGGGTGATTCTACATGTTAAATTATGAAGAAAAGTTCATATGAACATAGGTTCGCAAATCCGTCATAAGGTTGCTAAGGCGATTCAAAGATTGCACCGGGATATATGTTTTATATCTCTGAAACCGTTTCAGATAGCCATCTGAATTTTGGCACATGAATTGCTTTTAATAGTAGGTACTTTTCAGTGTTTTTGCTATTGTGGAAAACCTGCCAGGCTGTCCGTTTTCGAGAAAAAACTCTCCAGAGAAAATAGTGCATGGTCGATGGTCGCCCAATATTAATAAAAATTTTCACATTAAAATAGCCTTATGTCGCTGCTTAGTTTAAATAAAGCAAAAAATTAAGTTTATCTTTTTAGTTACATAAATACAAAAAACATATATGGTATCGTTAAATAATGATAAAATAGAAATAGTAAATAAAAAAATATAATTAAAAAAAGCAGGGAACGATACAGAAACAAATAAAAATAAAACTTCTGACTTAATATAAACCTGAATGTTATTTCTTTAGTTACAGCAACTGTTGGAAGTGATGCCCATTCATTTCAGTGCAGCTGGCTAAACGATTTCTCATTGAAAGTTTAACTCGTTGAAAAACACCTTGTTTGTTTCGTATTTCTTGGCAACAATGAATGACTCTTTATTCCAGTTGTTGTACACTGTCAACAGGCACTGAGTAAACTAAGTGTTTTAAATAACCCAGAGAAAATAGTCTGACGGATTAAGATCCGGCGAACGGGAAGGCCAAGCTATGGGTCCACCTCGTCCAATCCACCGATCTGTGGTAGTTTGGAGCTTCATCGTGCATAAAAATATTTCTAATTTTAATTCATATGGCAAATTTTCGAGCAAAACTGGTAAAGTGTTTTGTAGAAAATCAAAGTATGCGTGTCCATCTAAACGCTGCGGCATACCATATGGTCCTAATAACCTATTTTCTATAATACCTGCCCAAACATTACTGGAAAACTTACTTTGAACTCGAGCTTTGAAAATCGTGGAGGATTTTCATTCGACCAAATATGATTGTTATGAAAAAATTACCACTCCTTCACGCATAAATCCTGGCTTGTCTTTATCGAAGAAATGACGGTCCTGATTACATTTCATCCGCATCCAGTGACAAAACTCCGCTTTAGACAAAAACTCTTAAGAAAACTACAAATTTATGACATTTAATAAAAATGTGAACAAATTAAATCGAGTCCTCCCCTGTCGGTACGCCCCTGACTAAACTTATAATTAAGTTAAAACACTGAAAAGTACCTACTATTAAAAGCAATTTATATGCTTAAATTCCGATGGCTATCTAAA
>JAHBCN010008511.1:0-38636 GCA_019359885.1 Listronotus oregonensis | reverse complement strand
AAAATTAAATATATTATCAAATGTTTTATAAAATTTGGGGTTAAGCTTAACTTACACTTTTTTAAAACCCCTTTATGCTAAGATCTTTTTTTTTAGGGGTAAAAACTCCCCTTGTTGAAAAACCCTTTTAAAACTTCTATTTTAAGCTTAAGCCCAAAAAAAAATATTTAAATTAAAACAAGTATTTAATTGTTTAAAAGAGTATTTATTTATTTTAACCTTTGAAAATTACCCTTTAAAAAACTTTTTAAAAAAAATTGTTTCCCCAAAAAATTTTGTCACAGAGAAAAATTTAAAAAAAAATAACTGCTAAAGGTAACTTTTTAAATTTTTTTTTTTTAATTTTTAAAAAATCCACCCTCAAATTAAAAGAAAAAAAATGTAAAAAAAAGGGATTTTTTAAAAAAAGCGAATGTAAAAAAGTTGGAATTAGGTTGATCCCCCTTAAAGACGATGTTTTACCAGTCCCCAAAAGGTTTGGTCGTTCTCCCCAGAGAACATTGGCACGTTTATAAACTCAGCATACATACATACTTAAAAAAAAGAAATTGTTTGTACTTAAAAAAGCTAAATTTTTTATCCTTAGTAATTTATATCTCCCTTAGTTTTCGGGATATTTTGAAAAAAAAGAAATTTTTTTATTAAAATTATGAAATTTGTTTTCCTTGACCCTTTTTTAAAAATTAAGCCATTTAAATCGGTTAAAATTTTAGAATGTATTTGGAAAATGAAAAAAAAGAAGTAAAAAAAGGGACGACTCATTTTAATTGGGAGGGTAATGGGGGGATTTTTTTTTGGGAAAAAAAAAAATTTTGGGAACTTAAATTTTTTTTTTTTAAAACCCCCCCTTTTTTTTCAAAAAAAACTTTTCCAAAAAAAATTTTTTGTAAAATTTTTTTTCAAAAAAAGGGCCCCAAAAATTTTTTTTTTTTGAAAAAAAAATTTTTTTTCCAAAAAAAAAAAAAAAAAAACCCACAACTTGGCCCCACAGCAATTACAAACAAAACCATTTTATTTTTTTTTTTTTAAACTCAATTTTGTTATTTACAGTTTTTTTATAAATTGCATGTTTTTTTGTTATTTGAAAAACAAATGAAATTTCTTAGAATTGCATTCTGGCTCGGTCGCTTATATTTTTCGTACCCTTCTAAATACTTTTTGCAGAAAACTAACTTCTTTTCAATATTCACCTATCCACAGGACGGTAATAAAGTTGTATTGCACCTTCTGGATAAAAGAAACAAAGTACAAAGCAGCATAAAGACAAGAAAGAGAACAAAATTTAGTTTCTTACATAAGTATGTACTTATTTTTTTTAAACACGCTAGTTTTATTATAAATTAGAAAAACAAAAAACTAATTTCAACCGTTATGCATGCTCGCAAACTATTTAACCAAGAAACGCGGTAAAATACTTTAGACGTTTTACACTTAAACCCATAAAAACCCGATTTTAATAATAACTTTATTACCAAAACAATTTCGAGATTTTCTATGCTTTTTGTAAAATTAATCCGAAGCCAATCGCTTGTTCGTAAAGTGGGTTTCCCAAACACACTTGATTTGATTTAATAAAAGACGTATTTTTATTGGTTTTTTGGGTTTTTGGAAATAAACCTATTTTACTTCAATGAGTTTCCTCAAGGATTTAGCCTTTGCTTTGTTCCAGTAGCGTAGGCAAAGGGAGCATCGCCGTTGTCAAAGGGCTTATTTAGTTTAAATACTTTTCTTTTATGTTGACAAAAAAAAGAAATTAAATATATATCTATGCTTAAATAGTGTTTTAATTTAAAAAAAACAAAGTACCGAGAGCACAATATATATTTTAGCAATTTTTAACGGTTTTTCAAGCTCTGCAAAATAGCGTATTGGGCCAATTTCCCTCATTGTCTTTTTTTTCTATTAGCAAATATTATTATATTATTGGCTGTTTACCAAAACTTCACTTTTTGTTTTTTAGGTTTGGGGTGCATTAAAGAAAAATTTTTCACACGAAGTGTAATAGCTGTTGTGCAGTTAATATACACTTAACGGTGTTTTCTAGTTTCGTACACACCAGAACTTTACCTGAAATATTCTCGTTTTGTACACAAAATTTATTTAATCAATTTTATGCTTCTCGTTTCGTACACCGATCATTGTCACACCCAAAAAACCCAACCCAAAATAAATACCATTTGAAAATTATTAAAATTTTTTAATAGCTTCTACGTAGGAATAATTTAGACAAATTAAAAAAGCAATTATATTTCAGACGCGTAAAATCACTAAAAGTACGAACAGTAAACTTTTCCGTTTGGTAGATATTTAAAAATATATATTTTTATTAGATTATCACTAAAATTATTATTAAAACAAATATTTTATTTTTTTATTTTGTTGAGCAATAAAATTTTAATTTTAAATTTTTAAAAAATTATTTTAATTTATTTTAATATTTTAAACAATCGGCAAAGGGAGCCACCTCAGTTTTTGATGTAAAAAACAAATTTTGAAAATTGGGTGTAGGAAATGCAAGTGTACGAAACAAGAATTAATCCATTTTAACAAAAATTTCCCATTACTGCAGTAGTTTTTTAATACACCCCATATACCCCTTTGCCAATTATTTAATACAGCGTTATCACACAATTGGGTATTCACTTTTTTAAAAACCTATAAAATGATACCATATGTGGATATAGATCAATAGAAACCCTTTTAAAAAAACTAAAAATTTTTTAAACCCAAAAAACTTTAAAATTCAAACGCCAAAAATTTTGCCAAAACAATTTTTAAAGGGGTCATTGCTTTTTCCCCCTTGAAACTTTACGCGCAATAACATTTAAAGGTTTTATTTGGGCTTTTTACTTGAAAACTAAAAAAGTTTTTCAAAATACGAAAACTACACTTTTTGAAGATTTGTAAATCAAAAATAAATTTTTTTAATTTTTTGAGGAAATATTAGAATCCCCAAAAAAATTTGTTGTCTGGGGGATTAAAAGGAAAAACATGGTTTAAGCAGCAAAAATATGCCAAAATCAAAAAGTAAATGTTTCTATTGTGAAGACCGCTTTAATGTAGTAAAAAATAAGGTTAAACAAATACATAAATATCTAAGAATATATTTTTTCTAATTTGGTTTAAAATTAATATTGTAAAGGGGTTTTATTTTATTTTGCACATAAAAAAATACTTACAATGCTGCTTTTGCACCTCTAATTTCTGCTGAATTAAAACGTTCGTCATTTTTAATGTAATCCATCAACATAAACAATCCACAGTGGGAAATTTTAAAACCTTGACAAATCTTTTGTTAGCCATAATGAATAAAACACTTTTTTTTTAGCCTTTTTTTTAAAAAAGACAAAATACTACTTTTCAAGATTTACCGCAGTACAACTGGAAACAGACAAAATCGAACGAAACTTTTGTATTTATATGCGATGTGACGAGTCTTTTTAGGCCCCTTTACTTTCTGTTTTTATTTTTTTACCCGAAAAATTGTACTGGCTCATTTTTTCGACTTGGGGGATTATAAAATTAACATGGAGACTCTCCCTTGGAATTATGTATTTTACTTTGTTTAAAATATTATGGATAATATCTATTGTCTGGTTAGCTCTTTCCGGGATTTGGGAAAAGATTAAAGTAAAAAATTGTTATTAAAAAATAATTTAATTTTATAAAAAAACGTAAAGCAAAAATTTTCTATATTTCATAATAAATTTAATTTTATAAATAGCTACCAATAAAAATAATTGTAAAATTAAATATCAAGCACCCCCCGTTTTTACTATAATTGAATTATTTTGTTAGTAACTTAATTTTTATTTTAATATTATTCGAAATTAATCAGTTATAATTGATTATTGGACTTTCTATCAATGTAGCAGAAACTCTTTATACTTTTATTTTCTACTTTTTATTTTGTGTTTTTTTGTTTTTTTTTTAATATAATTTATTTATAACTAAGACGAAACAAAAAAAAAAGAATGAATGATGTTTTGGCATATGTTTAAAAAAATAGTAAACTGGAAGGGAAGGTTGCAAAAACCAAAAAAAAAATAAAGTTTAATGCCGAGCTCACAAAGGACTACTTAGAGTACCACAATGGAAATCTAATTTTTTAATCCAAAAATTTAAACTTTTGGAGTAATGTAGATGCGCGTACTCAGTCCCGTAAAAAGGACCGCAACAAAATTAGCAATGTCATTAATAATATATTCTGGGGGGTACCCGTATTCTAGGGAATACAACAGGCCATATTATTCGGTTACATTTTGGTCAGGCATTCCCGACATCAAAATTCCATTGATGACATACTACACAACTATAAAATCTGTAATTATTTGTTTACTGCAAAATATCCAAATAAATAATCAAAAAAATATGGGTGGTATTATTAAAATTTATTAGCCCACAAAAAAAATAATTATTTTTTTTGGGGTAAAATTTAGGTTATGTATTTAAACACTGATAGAATATATAGTCTAGTAAAGAAGTGAGTTTTCTGCGAAAAATAGTTAGAAGGGTACGAAAAATGTGAGCGATGGCTCATACGACGCTGATTGCAATTCTGAGAAATGTGTCATGTCAATTTTTTCTGCAAATAAAAATTGCAATTGTTATTAACAAAAAAGGAAAAAATAAACATTTTGTTTTTTGATGATAACTTAAAAACTATACAACATAGTAAGTCTAGAAGGAATTGGCGCATGAGTGCCGAAAACTATTTCACCCCAATTTTTTTATAAGATCCTCTTTAAATTGCCCTACTGGTGATATACATAAATGCATGTTGCCATGGGGCACCCGGTGCCATATTGCCTAAACTGAAATGGTTTATACAATTGCAAGGAATTGTTATTTTTCTACCGGACAATTTTTTTAAATTCATTATTGAAATACAAATAAAAAAGGTCCTATGACTTTTTACGATAAAGTTAATACAGACAGGGGCCCCCTACTAGGTATATAGCAATGGACCGGACGAATTTGCAATCGTCCGCTATTTGTGTATGCATTCTTTTTTGTTCAGTAAGAAAACTTAATATCTGGCGAGATTAACTTGACCACCTATATAAGGAGCACGAAATGCAAAGTGATAATTACTATCTATTTATAAAGTTAATGTTTTGTTGGCGTTGCGTTTTGCAACTCATTTTAAGGACACACACTTGTACCTTTTCGCCAAGAAGTATTTTTTTATTATTGAGCTTTATATTTTAACTAAAATTCCATTTTTTGAAATAAGTTACTTGCAGAGCTGCCGGTAATTGAAATAAAATAATTAAAAAATCGTATTCAATCATTTCTTAGTAATTGATTTTTTTTAATTCAATGACTTTTCCGGAAAAGGTAATTGTATTTGGATTATTAATTAATAGGTTAATGTAATCGTATTTGGTAATTGATTTTCGAATCCCAAGTAATTCAATTACTTAGAAAGTAAATGAATTGCTTAGAAATTATTGCAATTAGCTAATAAATTATTAACATTACTACGAATAATTCAATTACTTTTCTTTATGAAAAAACTGCCAGAATTTTGGCCAGCCAGAAAGAGCATCTTGAAAAACACGATTTAGTATTTTCGATTGATGCTAACCGCCACCGTTTTTATACTTTTTTTTGTGAAAAAAATTGTTGATGTTTGGGGTAGGATAAAAAGAAATTTTTATTTTAAAGTCATTTAATGTTAAACTTGCCGAGAAAGCAGTTTGAATAGTGTGGCTGTGCGCGTATTAAGATGCATCATATTAGTATAAATATTTTATTTGTTTAGTATATCGTGTTTAATACAAGTGGTAATTTAAATAGAGTAATTGCTAAAATATTCAATTACTTTTAGTTTTATTTGATAATTGAATTAATTTTAACAAACATGCTAGTAATTGGTAATCGTAATTTACTACTACTTAGAAGAGTTTTTGGTTATTGTAATTGAATACTTTTAAAAGTAATTGCGACAGCTCTGGTCACTTGTACCCATTTGCATCTAAACCACTCATTTAAATCGGGTTCGAGGATACGTAATTAGATTTCATACCTTTAACGGAGATGCCAAAATAATTACAGCTACTGGTATATACCAATTAAAACTAAAATCAAATTAAATACTTTTTATTTATCTCTAATAAAATTATAGACGTGCATTTAAAATTGAAGGCCACCAAAAAGCAATATGCACCTACCATATTTAAAAACAATTCTAAAAAAACCGTAATAATATTAATAAAAATATCCGGTGTATAACTCCCAGGTACGCCATTAAAAAATCATCAGACGGAAACCAAAAGCAATAATTCATTTTTATATTTATGCATCCATTTTTTATTTTTAGCTGGCTTAAAACTTAAATATTTAATTTACTCAGGCTTTGATATTTCAGCTGCAACTGGGAAAAATAATTATTTAGAGTCAATTTTATAATAAAGCTGCTTTATTCTTGCCCTGATTTATGAACCAGACGTTAATCAAAACACCTACACTCGTTTTTTAATGCATTTTGATCTTGATATATATATATATATATATATATATATATATATATATATATATATATATATATATATATATATATATATATATATATATATATATATATATATATATATATATATATATATTATAATTTATAATTTTATTTACATATATTAATATAAAATATTATATATAATAAGGACTTAACTCCAGGATGTTGGCCATCAAAGTATACCTATCCAAGGTCAATCCTTTTTTTGCTAAAATTTTTAAATACAAGATCCCATTAAGTTATTGCAATGTTGTAATACAACTCACCTGTACGTGAAAAAGGTACTTTTTCCAGTAGGATTCTAAAGGACATTGTAAGAAAATGATTTGAATTGAAACAAAATAGATACGCCATAAAATTAACATTTTCTTAATGGAACACCAGAAGGCTCTGAATATTCTCACTCTGCCCATGTTGCAGGTCATGAGGGCTTCCATGGCTCTGGGGTATATCCCCAAGAGCTGGAGGAGGACCAGACTGGCCTTCATACCAAAACCTGGCAGGACGGACTACTGCGACAGTAAAACGTTTAGACCCATAAGTCTCACACCGTTCTTTTTAAAGACGATGGAGAAAATGATGGATGGGCATATAAAAGTTAAATACCTAAAGAAAAACCCACTCAACAAGAGACAATTCGCATACACGGCAGGGAGCAGCACTACAGCTGCACTACATGAGCTTGTTGGAAACTTGGAAACATGTTGAGATACGAAAGACTACGCTCTAGTGACCTTTCTAGACATAGAAGGAGCATTTAATAATACCACGACAGTGGAATATGTAATGCACTTGAGAAGCATGGTATCAACGAAGCTATCATACGATGGATCCATCTGATGCTAACTGATAGGAATGTCATCCTGGAGGTTGGAGATACCACAACTAAGGCTACAGTGAGCAGAGGATGCCCCAGGGGGGTGTCTTATCTCCACTCCTATGGAACCTGGTCATGAATGGACTACTGGAGAAAATCAGTAGGAGAGGTACACATATACAAGTCTTTGCAGGGATGTGACCATTATGGTCGAAGGTAAAGATGCAAACACGATAGTGGATATTATGGAAAGGGCAATGGTGACGAAATGGTGTCATGAAAACGGACTGACAGCCAATCTATCAAAAACAGAGCTCGTATTATTCACTAGAAGGAGAAAACACACCGACTTAGGAAAGTGAAGTTCGGTGAGAGAGAACTAGAATACTCCAGTACAACCCAGTATCTTGAAGTAATACTAGACGACAACCTGAATTGAAGAGCACATCTTGAATGGTAGCGAAGAAGGCCACAGGATCGCTATGGCTCTATAGAAGAGTCGTAGGACGGGACTGGGGACTTTCTCCTAAGGTCATGAAGTGGATATACGAAGCAGTCATCAGATCACGGATACTGATGCCTCCGTGATATGGTGGCGACAGACGGAACTTAATACGGCACAGATAATGCTGAAACACATACAAAGAATGGCAATGAGAGGAATAACTGGAGCAGCATCCACTACTCTGACGGAATCGCTGGAGATTATTACGGGGCTCCTACCTCTTCATATAATGATCAAGGCCTCAGCAAAGGCAGAGGCACTAAGACTGGACTGTGGAGGACGGTGGAGGACGAGGGGGGCACTGTGACATCATGGGCCAAGTGAGAACTGTGGCTCTTACGTTATACTTTCACAGGTATTTAATACAGGAATTTACCCAAACAATCAAACCCACAATAAATTAGTACAAAAAATTATATACATTCCTCTAGAGTAAGGTGCATTTCCCCTCTTAAATTTTAATTCCCTCCGCTTTGCGTCATGCATCAAATTATCCGCGGGAGGAAAAGAGGCACTTTCCTCCCATGTTATGGAAATAACTATTACGGGCATTACGTTATGCACTCCCAAAGAATTTACCCCTTTAAATTATACAGACACATTTAAATTATATATTATGTATGAAATCATCTTAACCATAAGGTACCAATCGTAAAAATCTATGTTCTAATATTATTTTTATACTCGGTGCAGATTGACAACATAATTTTCCACTTAACCATAACAATAAAACACAAATTGTTATGTACGATCCTTCTTAGAAGCATGGTAGATAATCTTTATTCTTAAAAAAATATTTACATATATCCTTGGAAAGGTACTACTTGAATTTTTTATACTGCATTACCTTCGGTTAAATATGTTATCTTGTGTAAGTGATCATTTGTTAGCTGTTCAATATGCTTTTTTTATTATTTTGATATGTTGTTTTCTTTGAATAGAATTTTTCTGTTTAGTCGAAACAAAGAGAAAGAAAGAAATGAGTGAGGATAATAACAATTTTGAGTGTTTTAGGTCTATTTAATTTATTTTAATTACCTTTTTATGTCATTATTTTTTGTTGGTTGGGTAAAACTGGAATATTTTTTTTTTTATTTGTAATAAGTAGTATTAGTTTTGTTGTAAATATTTAAAGATTTCGTTGATGATGGTTTCCCTTTGACACCACACTGTAGCTCATATCAATAAGCCAGTCCTTTACACCTATTAGGTAGTCTATATTATAAAAGTACCTAATAGCCTAGTCGAGAAATGTGTTTTCCTCGAAAAATAGGTTAAAGGCTTCGAAAAATATGAGCGATAGCTCATTCGACTCGAAATGCAAATCTGAGAAAGGCATTTTGAGGATTTTTCTGCCAATAAAAATTCCAATAATTGTTATTAACACAAAACAAAAAAAAGACATTTCGATTTTTGATGATAACTCCAAAACCATAAGAGATAGCGGAAATTAAAAAAAAGATCCTTAAAAAGGAGGAAATTTCCGATAAAAAATGTTCTATTTCCCAAAGTTCTATCTACATTATTTATCATTTTAATTTGTCGCTGAAAATGAGCCTCCGAGCGACATTATTGGTTGCGCGTTCGGCGTCAAATCCAAGTACGTCACACATATTTTTTTGGGTATTAACTATTAATTGAAAGTTTTTCAAAAATTATGTTGTATTCAGGACATATTTCATATTCTCGTTTGAGTGTCGGTCAGAGTTCCCCTACATTTCAGGGAATTATTTTTTATAACAAGTTTCTGCAACTCTTCGGTAGTATTGAAAGCACTAAACTCCTAAAAAAACTTTTGCAGAATTTCTTAGTTGGACAAGCCTTTTATGATGTAAATTTTAAATAGTGATTTAGTGTTATTGTTAATATTTTGAGCTTGTGTAGTTTTAGGATAATTTTAATGTTCATTTTAATATGTAATAGATTAGGACCTTTTATTTTATTTATTTTACTTATATTAATTTATATTATGACAAGTCCGATAAGCTGTGGCTACATAGCTTGAGTGATAAATAAAGGCTGATTTCCACTTAAGCAGCATGGAGCAGCACCTCACAGCGCGGCGCAGCGCATCAAAATGCTGCGCCTATATTTGTTTTCATGTAATTAAATGAGTCCGTTCCCACCTAAGCAGAGCGTCGCTGCGCGTCGCAGCACAACGCCTCGCAGCAAAATTTTAATTCGTCTATGAGCGTTGTCACGCGTCATTGCTGCTTATGACAGTGCTGCGCCGCTTGTTGACGGACAAGTGGAAATCACGAGGCGCCAAACCGTACGAAGCAAGCAGCGACTTGAATATCTTATTTATGCTATTTTTTGCTTATTTGTTTGTGGAAGAAAGAAGTAGGAATGGATAAACAGCGTATAAAATTCACCTTCTTCGAGTCTTGCACGAAAAATATCATGTCCCAATATTTCCGTTTTTTTCTCTTTTGCTTTTTTTATACTCATCGCATATAGCTACTTCAACTAGCAAGTTGTCTGACGACGATGATGAGTTTGGGTTCATTTTTAAGGCTGATTTCCACTTAAGCAGCATGGAGCAGCACCTCACAGCGCGGCGCAGCGCAGCAAAATGCTGCTTATATTTGTTTTCATGTAATTAAATGAGTCCGTTCCCACCTAAGCAGAGCGTCGCTGCGCGTCGCAGCACAACGCCTCGCAGCAAAATTTTAATTCGTCTATGAGCGTTGCCACGCGTCATTGCTGCTTATGACAGTGCTGCGCCGCTTGTTGACGGACAAGTGGAAATCACGAGGCGCCAAAGCGTACGAAGCAAGCAGCTACTTGAATATCTTATTTATGCTATTTTTTGCTTATTTGTTTGTGGAAGAAAGAAGTAGGAATGGATAAACAGCTTATAAAATTCACCTTCTTCGAGTCTTGCACAAAAAATATCATGTCCCAATATTTCCGTTTTTTCCTCTTTTGCTTTCTTTATACTCATCGCATATAGCTACTTCAACTAGCAAGTTGTCTGACGACGATGATGAGTTTGGGTTCATTTTAAGGCTGATTTCCACTTAAGCTAGCATGGAGCAGCACCTCACATTGCGCGCAGCGAGCAAATGCTGCCATATTTGTTTCATGTAATTAAATGAGTCCGTTCCCACCTAAGCAGGCGTCGCTGCGCGTCGCAGCACAACGCCTCGCAGCAAGAATTTTAATTCGTCTATGAGGCGTTGCCACGCGTCATTGCTGCTTTGTACGTGCTGCGCCGCTTGTTGACGGAAAAATGTGGAAAATCACAGGCGCCAGCGTGAAGCAAGCAGCTACTTGAATATCTTGTTGCCAAAATGCTATTTTTGCTTTATTTGTTTTGGAAGAAAATAGGAATGGATAAACAGCTTTTTTTAAAATTCAACCTTTCTTCGAGTCTTGCACAAAAAATATCATGTCCCAATATTTCCGTTTTTTTCTTTTGCTTTCTTTATACTCATCGCATATAGCTACTTCAACTAGCAAGTTGTCTGACGACGATGATGAGTTTTGGTTCATTTTTATTTTGATAAATAAATTTTTAACTGATGAGGTGCATATTACATTGCTGCTTTGCTTAGCGATGCTGCTGCAGAATGCTGCTTAGGTGGGAATGGTCTGTGAAAAAATGCTTTAAACGCTGCACCGCGTCGATGCTGCTTAGATGGGAATCGGCCTTAGCCACCCAAGGCGGCAAATTTTCTGGGGCAGCGAAGTTGCTTTAAAAAGTGTGTTTGTGTTGAAATCATCTTCATATTATAATAAATAAAATAACGTGTGTGTGTATTAGTGTACACAAGTATAAAGTAAAACTTTTAAAAAACATAATTTACCTGCACAATTTCAAAACACAGTTACTGACAATAGGCTATTTGCCACCATTGAAAATAAGCTTTAAATTGTGGTCATCCTATCAGATAATAGTATAAAGGAGCATATTTCGTTATAATATAAAGTTAAATATGCATATTCATTGCATAATATACGCATTAAAATTAAAATATTTTTGAAATTAATTCAGCGACTGGAACGCTCTGTGATTGATTACAACTTTGGTGACGTCACTTGCAAGTCAATAAATGTTACAAGCCTTGTGTTTCTTTCTTTCTTAACATGTTTGGGGTTAAAACAACCCCATTGGCCTCATAATTTAATACGTTCCGCCAGGTCTCCCTTTCCAGACTCTGCTTTCCGGGGCTTTGCAGTGGAAAAACTGGATGCGGGCTCGAAGCCCCCAGAAATTCGAAAATTTCATAAAATCAAAAGTTTTTCAATGTCAAATGTCATGAAATGCACCAACAATGTTGTTCCGACCAGGTGACTGCTACCGGTATCGCGCATAACCGTTTTCTGTCAGTACTGCTCCTTCCTGCTGAGCGCGCAACCATCCCTCCGCCATTAGGAAAATTACTCGTGCGTGGGGCTCCCAGAAAGAAACAGATATAGGAATCATCGCTCACGGCGCTAGCCCCAGAAGAAGGACTCCATCGTTTGGCAAGGTTTCTTCTTGATCCCCGATGGTAAAAGCCGTTGATACAGCTCCTTCAGCCGCCTTCCCGGAAAAACTATGTAGTTTTTTTATCGCGAGCACTTCACTGATCGAGGTCAAATAGGAACTGAAGACTTGTGTTGTGAGTTTTCAGAAACCATTATTTTTAGTTGCAACTATCAAAATAACTGTTTCTTGACCATTTTATATGAAAAACATATTTCAAGTAACATAATTATCCGGTTCGTACCTTAAAATGAACATACATTTTGTGCAAGCCGATAACAGAAACCTACCTGAGATGAACGCATTTATGATTGTGCGTTCCTTTTAAAATAACGCTGACTACTATGCTGCAGAACTCAAAAATTTAAAAACAGCTGTGTAAGTACCTCTAAAGAATTATTTATTTACGTGTTTATCATTCAGTATTTCTTAAAATCCTATTGTAGGTTATGTTTATGGAGTGTAGAACTATAAGGAGTACCATCTCTTATGGGAGACGAATTGAAAAAGTGCCCAATTTGTATTTCGTGTAATTTAATATATCAGTTTTTTTTAAATATAAAAAAAGAAAGTACTAACTTGCTAGGTATTTAACTTCTAGAACAAATAAAATCATTCTAAAATCAAAAGTTAGTTATAAAGTGTTTATAAATAAGTTATCTAAAGACGATATTTTGTTGTATATAAATAGGAAAGTAGGTATTTAAAGCAGGATATGTGTATACTTACATTAAAGTGATTTTCACACATAAAAATATTTGAATGCGATACAAAGCTGTTTGGATCTCTTCGAGCTAATTGTAACCACTTTTTTCGCATTTTAGGATTTGTTGGACCCGTTGTTAACTTGTTTACTTGCATATAACGTCACGCGAAACATATGTCGACGCCATTACAGAGACAGCGTTTTAAGCGCGAATTTTATGATTTAAACTTTAACATTGAGTTTTATTAAAAATACAGCAGATTTCCCGGAAATATAAAATGTATTGTGTTTGTTAGGTACCAAAGAATAATTTAGAACGATTTTTAAAAATCAGTCAAATAGTGATTATAATTTCAAATTTACAAATAAACTTTACTCGAATTTTTCTAGTGACATAAGAAAGCCTCCTGAATTTTGCTTAACATTTTGAAATATTGATTTAATAATTTTGGTCAGTCTTGGGGGAGCGTCCGATGCTTTTAATTTTAACGGGAATTTTTCTGATGATACAAAGAGTTTCTTGAATTTCCTGCAGTATTTTTGAAAAGTGTGATGTGGTTAAAATATAAAGAAATACAAAAAAATCGATATAATGATCCGGGGTGAGTCTTGGAGGGGCGTCCGATGATTTTAATTTTCACCAGGAACTTTCTGGATATACCAGAAAGACCCCTGAATTTGCCCAGAATTTTTAAAGGTGTGAAGTGGTTCAAATGTAAAAAAACACTTTTCAAAATATTTAGACAACCATACCTTTTAAACGAATTAACCAATTTTGAAATGTTTGAGGGCGATCGAGACGGTTTTTTAAGAACAGTTTTTGGAATCGGGCGTTACAGCCGTTTAAACGTTATTAAGAAAGAAAGACATATTTTAAAAATTTTATTTTTGAGATGTCTTAAAATCTACCGGTCCGAGTCGTTTCAATAATGTAGAAAATCCCAAGTTTGGTGGAGCAGTTTTCGATACAAAGGCATAAAGTAGGTAATTTAGTAGGCTTAAATTAAGGCACGAATGTAAGGAACTAACACATTCACAGCGACATCAAGTGCGCTTATCCCCACTCGCTTACAGCAGCTGTGACGGTCGAGCGTAACAAGAAAAGTGTGACGATTTTTTTTTAACATTGCTATAAAATTTCTTCCATACGTCGATAAAATGGTTTCATTTCAAAAATTGTTTATCAAATATCTTAAAATATCGGGTACTACACTGTAAAATTTAAAACCTAAATGCCGATAATCTAAAAAAGTAGTTTATTGTCGTCGTCCAGGAAACTTTCTCAAACCGATCCTGCCAAAGACGAAATTAACTTTAAGAGAAATTAGGCTGTTTTCCATAATATACCCATCAACAGATCATTTTCCGTTCAAATGCGAACCACACAACAAGAAAAGCTATTCTAAAATGCAGTGCTTCCGTAAAGATTAGCTGCATAATTCTGTCATAAAGAATATTTTATTCCTCCTGCCCACCATGGCAATTAACCTATTATGATGAGAAGATTGGATTACACTACTAATTTAGCCCAGGAAACGAGCCATTTTGCCTAGCAATTTTTTCAAAATGTATAGAATGACTTAAAATTTTTACAGTGATAGGGAATAGGATCAAAATCTATATCAGCCGAAGGGCGCCTTTACCTTGGGGGTGGTTAACCATCTCGAGTGGATTTTTTGTATTTTACCACGGGAACAATAGAAAAATTATTTTTGCAAAAAGTTTTACTTTTTTTGTAAATGCATACTTTTGAGTTATTCGCGATCAAAGTCGTAGTTTTCGTTGATAAAATCAACGATTTAATGGGTTTTTTTGCAATAACTCGAAAATTGCATTTTATAAAAAAAACTGTTAATAAAACAAAGTTATTTGAATCCCCAAAAAATTACATAAAGCATTTTATTCGAATAAAACAAATCCTTGGTTTTGTTAAAGGTTAGCTGTTATTCATCAAACACAAAATATCCCAGTTTCAAAGGCAAATAACGCAAAATCTACGTATTTCGAGAAAAAACTAATAATAACTGTTGTGAAACATTTCTAAAGACCTTTCCTTTTTAAAAAAAAAGGTATGTATCATAAAAGTTAAGCGAGTTATGATTAAAATAGGGTTAGACCAAAATTTTTTTAGTGCAAAAAACTTTAACAACAACCCCCCAATTACCACCCAATTAAAAGGTCAGCCCCTTTTTCAGTTATTTTTTTCTATATCATAAATACATTCCCAAAATTTTTAAACCCCCGATTTTCCAATTTTGAAAAAAATGCAGCTTCAAATGAAAAACAAATATCGGAATTTTAAAAAAAATGCCCTAACTGAAAACAAGGAAGAACGTAAAAATTACTGGTATCAAAATTTTAGCTTTTTTTAAAAAATATTTTGCTTTTATTAATTTACTGTATAACGGAAATTAGGTGAGATAAACGATTAAAACGCGGGGTATAGACCACTGACCTCAATATGGACGGTAAAGGGATAGATGCGCGGTTCAAAAAAAGAGATTTTAGGGGGAAAAAAGTGTCCGTGCGCCCTGGCTCTAGTCATCCCTTAGTCTCCCAAATCATGCGCGAACACCAGCAGATCGATTTTATTTACAAATTGCGCCGGGCCCGTCCGTATTCGTCAAATTGAATTAAAAAAAATATATATTACACTGGTTAAAACCATGATTACTGTTTGAACCAGTGAACACATTGGGTTTTTTTAGATGTTGTTCTTAATCAAAAATAAACATATTATCCATTGTCAGCTCCTTTAAAATTTCCCCTAGTTCTTCTGAATGTTACAGCTATGGAAAGCCACAAAATTTTTTTACTGGTTCACAACTGATGCGTTGTAGTTAATAATAATAAAAAAAAGGGAATACGACTGAACATGACTCTTGTTTATCTAAAATTAACTTTTTTTTTCATCTATGAAAACAACTAATTAAAAAAATCTCATAATTATTTATTTTTAAAAAAAATTGAACAAAAAATGTATTTATTAACTAAAAAGTCAGTAAGTATGATTACAACCAAAAGATATTCCTTGGGGTATCCACTAGAGGCCCCCTTTTCCGCTTGGAAAAAGATCATTTGTGCAAAAAGAAAGAATAGGGGGATAACCTTTTTTTCCCCTCCAACGTGATCATTGGTCGGGAAAAAAAAAAATATATACCCCCCTCTGCGTGCTGATTTTTCGGTCTCTCCGCGTCGATCACCATATGGTTGGAGCCACGGAGAAAGGTTTATCCCGGGTTCTTTTTTCTTTCGCACTGCCAAACGGCAAGGCTGCCTCTAGTAAATAAATGCTCGTTTTGTATAAATACATTTAAGATGTTTAGAATATCTCTTTATCGCTATCGAAAACATAAGTATGTAAGCAGGAAAAGAGTTAACGTTATTTGTATAAACATTTTTTTACCCTTTTGTTTATAAGTCTGTTCCAATCTCGCAAAAAACCGCTTATTGCATCCCTTTACTGATCCCCAAGCAAAGCAAAACCCTTTAAATATATAGAAAGCGTTCAAACTTCGTCGTTTTTGAACTGACATAAAACCGTGTAAAGTCGACAGTCACGCGTTTAATTAATTCTAACAATTTCCAAACCATTTTAAGGCGGTACAAAAACTGGGTCTTGAAATTAACCCTATCTTTTATTAGCCCCTATTTTTTCTATTTAAATTTTTCAATATTAATTTTGTTAACTCATAGTTTATATTACTACCTAACATAATTTATATATTATAGAAACGCAAAATAAAAAATTTAGTATCTAAATATATAAAAATATATTTTATAAATAAAAATTAATAAATGACATACAAATTTCTAAGCCCGGAACTGGTCCTGCTTTTAAATACGCATGCTTAATGACACTATCGTTTGTTTAGTGCGCGAGGTCGTAAACTTGCCATAAATGCGATTAGTCATTATATATCTAAAGTTAGGTTATCTATGGTATAGACGAGCACTACCTTGTTTTAGCCCTTTAAACTCACCCTTTAAAAAAGTAAGGGATTTAAACAGTTTTAATATATAGGACCTTATAGCTCTTAAAAAAATCAAAAAATTGGTTTTTTAAAGAACTTTTTATCAGAAAAACTGAAGGAGGTATGCTTAAAAAACCAATTTTTTGGTGCATTCTAAAAGCGATTCTATGCATTTTATAAAAAACCCGCGATTTTTTACTATTATTTGCATTAAAATATTGTAAGGGGTTGATTTTTAAGGATTAAGAAATTTAATTAGTAATTCTTTTGAAAAGTCATGTTTTTAAATTAAAACTTTGTGACAATATGTTAATTTTTCTAGGGTAAACAATTTTTTTTATTAAATCATAATAAGGGTTTATTTTCAAGGGTTGAAATATATTAAATAATGTTTTAAAGAATTAAATACCTATTTTTTAATTTATATGAGCCTAATTTTCACCCCTAAGAAATAAAAAGCTACCTTTAGCATATTGCAGATTTTAAAGAGGAGGGTAAGTTAAACTTAATCCCAAATTTTCGTGCAAAACACTGTGATAATATATTAATTTTTTAGGGAAAATATTTGTTTTTAAAAATCATAATAGGGGTTGATTTTTAAGGCCTGAAATATTTCAAATATGGTTTTAAAGAAACAAAATACTACTTTTTTAGATTATTTGAGTCAAATTTTACCCAACTTCAGCTTAAATGTTTAGTTTTATAGGTTTTAGCAATAAAGGGTAGTTTTTACCCCCAAAAAATAAAGAGCGTCCATCGGCATAATATAGATTTTGAAGAAGAGGGTAAGTTAAGCTTAATCCCAACCAAATGTTCATGGAAATCTACGCATTTTGAAAAAATTGACAGGTTTTGCACTTTTTTCAGCTTTGTTTTCAGGACTAATTCTCTTAACTAGTCTAATTTGGTCATAAAAAATAACTTGTTATGTTTGCAATAAGAATTATGTGCTTAAAATAACAACCTTTACATCTTCCACAGATAAGATGCTTAGGCTTATTTTTTAAACCAAATCTAAAATATTTAGGGCAAACATGGTCCAATTTAGCACTGATCTCAATTGTTAGTAAACAGTTTAATCCTATAGTAAGCCAATTTATGTTTTCGCAACGCTATTTGTGTTGGAAACGCGCCAAAAATAAACACCCGCTATAGTTTCCCCATAACGCATTATAGTCCTATTTTAAAGTTAAAAATACACAAACCTTTTTTCCAAAAATAGAATGTATACTTTAAGCATTAAGCAGTGGCGTACAGTAGTCAAATATATTTTGTTTAAAACCCAATAATCCATTAAATTTAATGTCAATCTTTTAAATAATATTATATATATATATATATATATATATATATATATATAATATATATATATATATATATATATATATATATATATATATATATATATATATATATATATATATAATATATATATAATATATAATAATTAAAATATATATAATTTAAATTTAAAAATCAATACTTATAAATTTTAATATCCAAAAAAAAGCCAATTTGGTTTTTTAACAGTGGTCTTTGAGGGAAAAATTTTTTATCAATTTATTTTATTTAAATACCCCTTAAAATGTTTACATTAATTTGTTAAAACCTTTTTTATTAAAAAAAATTAAAATAACCCTTCAAAAAAATTTTTGTTTTGGGAAGTTATTCTTATTTAAAAAAGTTTTTCTTCTAAATAAATTTAAAAATTAATTTCAAT
This sequence comes from Listronotus oregonensis, assembly GCA_019359885.1. Classification (NCBI taxonomy): domain Eukaryota; kingdom Metazoa; phylum Arthropoda; class Insecta; order Coleoptera; family Curculionidae; genus Listronotus; species Listronotus oregonensis. Next base: position 19,923 of record JAHBCN010008511.1, on the reverse strand, counting down.
TTTGCTTTTTGAAACCTTTATTTAAAAAAAAAAAATTTTTAAAAATTGGGGGAAAATTTGGGTCTTTTTTACCAAAAATTGCCGTTTTTAAAAACCCCGGGTAAAAAATTAATTTGACTTTTAAAAATAAATTTAATAAGAAAAAAATTTAAATTTTTTCCTTAAAAATTGAAAAAAGGGGGTAAGAAACTTTTTTACCCCTTTTAACCACGGGTATTAGTATGTTAACCCTTTATTTCTTTTTTACCCCCAAAGCCGGGTGATTTCCCGGTTTTTCCTTATTTCTTCCTTTTTCCCAACGTTTAAACTTACATAAATTTTAAAAACCCAAAGAGCCGGAAGGGCCCCAAATTTTTTAAATAAACATAAAGGCTCCGGCCTGAATGTGCCCATGTTGTGGAGCACCAAAAATACCAAGCTCTGGAACAGTTGGTGTCCTTAACAGAAACTAGATCACTTTTGAGCACCTGAGTGCGTTTGTAAGATGACATTTTGTACTTTTTGTTAATATTAAAGAATTTACTATAGTTTAAGGCTAAGTGATGAAATCATCTATGAAATGTGCTAGCAGTGAGCACCTGTAGGAAGCCCTAACCGTTAAAAAAAATAGTATGCAAAAATACCTCTTCTATGTATTGTTTCGTGATCTGAAGGTACCGATCTGAGGAATCGGGAGATAATTTGCAGGTAAATTTTAAAATTATTTTTTCTATATCCCCATTTAAGTAAACTTCTAAGCCGTCACTGCTTTTTTGTGCTAAAGAAATTAGTATGCGAACAGCGATCTGAAGAATACCCAAGAAGCCAACTTTTTAAAATTGTATGAAACAAATATTGGGCTATCTGTTACTCGTTACGATCTATCGAAATAAAATAAAGCATCTGGCAGAAAGTCGTCTAAATATTTAGGCTGAAGTTTGCTAGAATTCCACTGTAAACGAGCAGGTATAACTTTTTTAGCAAAACAAACTGAAATTTATGGGAATTAAGACCTTGATTTTGATATTGTGGATTTAAAAGTAATTTTATTAGACACCTACATCCTATTTATTTTCTTATTTTTCCCTTTATTTTCCGTTCCGGAAAATTTATAGCTAAAAAGCAAGTCAATTTTGTTTGTTGTTCGGTTTTTAGAGGATTTATCGTCCCCGGGGTCCTTATTAGATCGTGGTAGTAAGTTATTGCTGTATTAAATAAAAATATATTGTTAAGTTGCTCGTTATTACATGAACATGTGTTTTTTAGTAATGGTAGCTAAATTTTTTTATATAAATAGTTTTGTATTTAAATATTTTTTTACTTTTTTATATAAAAAAATATATATACAGGGTGTCCCAGAATATGTGGGCAATCTCTCAGAATCTAATAGAAAACCCAAAAATATTATGACAAGTTTACATAAACTTTTTCCTACGAGCCTTCCCTATGGAGATACAGGTACATAACGGACGACCCTGGAAATCATATTTTTTTAAATAACTTTTAAAATACTAGGCGTAATTTAATATATTTTTAATATGATGGTTACTAGATAAATCTTTCTTAAAATGGACCCATTAAATCATATTTGACTTATTTAGTTTGCCAGGGACAGACTAGCTCTGACACAATAATAGCAATTTTTTTAACAGCCTGTATAATAAAAACTCAACAATATTATTTTTGGATAGCTTTAACCTTAAACTAAAAAAAAGGTACTCTTGATTGACATCGATAAAATCAACTGTTTACGAAAAATAAAATATCATGTTTGGTATTTTTTTACAATATACAGGGTGTTTTCTAATTGTACGTCAATATTTAAGAAGGAGATTTTTGGGTTCATTTAAAGGAGAAAACTTCATACGAAGGTATGTCCTAAACGTCTTAACTTTTGAGGTACAGGGTGGTAAAATGTTTAAAAATAAATCATTTATTATTATTATTATCGGTAATACCACTTAAGATATTTTAATAAAATTTAGCATACGTGTACTACGTATCAAGAGGCATTTTTTAGTGTACCCGATTTTTTTTATTTGCCAAAATAGGCAGGTCAAATTCTGTACGAACGCCACAGGTGGAAATTAAAAAAATTTGGTACACTAAAAACCTTCTTGATACATAGTACATTTATGCAAATTTCATTAAAATATCAAAAGGTATTACAGAATTAAATAAATTTTTTGAATTTAATATTCAAAATAGATAGGACATGTTATATAAGTTTTATTTTAAAATGGACCAAAATTCAAATATTACTAGTTAAAAAACCCTGATAATAAAATAAACTATATTTTTTTCACAGTTGAACGATCCAGAATTTAAGTTAGTTAAAGCTATCCAAAAATAATATTGTTGAGCCTGTATCATACAGAGTGTTAAAAAAATTGCTAATATTGTGTTAGAGCTAGTCCGTCCCTGGCAAACTAAATAAGTCACATATGATTTAATGGGTTCATTTTAGGAAGACTTATCTAGTAACCATTATATTAAAAATATATAAAATTACGCCTAGTACTTTAAAAGTTATTTAAAAAAATATGATTTCCAGGGTCGTCCGTTATGTAGGTACCTGTATCTTCGTAGGGAAGGCTCGTAGGAAAAAAGTTTATGGAACTTGTCATAATATTTTTGGGTTTTCTATTAGATTTCGAGAGATTGTCCACATATTCACAATACATATTATAAATAAGTTCTCAAAAATATTTTAAAAATCTATGTTCATACAAATAATATTGCGAATTTCCTTAAAACATTTACGTTCTGAGAAAGATCTAAAAATGCATCATTTAATCTAGGCTACCGGGCTACAGCACGAATTAGGCAAAATGTTTCGGCCTATTTTTCCTACATAACTATTATAACTTTTGTCTCGTTCCACATAAATAGTATGACATTTGGTGTGTAAGTTCACATAGGTATTCTAACTACCTGTAAAAATATTGAGAAAGTTATGTCAAGTGATTTTAAATTATTTGATTTTAAAAATCCCCGATTCTACAACTGATTGACTGACTGACTCAAAGTCGAATAAAAAGATAGAATTATAAGGAATCCCCAAACTGATATAATTGTTTTGATAATTTGGTAAAATATCTAAGTAATTTTAAACAGCAAGTAAACTGTCTATCGTAGTATTTATACTATAAGGTGGTTAGTAAATATGGCGACACAACAGCAATACTTCCTCTTTAGCGGCGAGGCCACTTAAAAACGTGTGTCGTTTAATAATTAATTTTAATCGGAAGTGTTATCTAGCAAAAACTCGTAGATTATTGGTGATCCCTGATTTTAAAGGTAAAATATTACGATATATTTCGTATTTAACTTCTTAATGTAACGTCCAGCATAGAACAGTAATTCCACGCCTTTTTTAAAGTTTGACACGAGTTTTGTTGTCTATCTTCTTTTTTGCTCCACATTTATCCTACCCAATTTTACTCGTAAACAACCGCAGCTTCATAGCTAAACGACTGAAACCATCGAATACTAAGTAGCAATATACTTCCCAAAGAACCTTTCTTACAGTTTCGTCAAAATTTATGGTCAAAAAAAGATCCGTTCTTATTGAAAATGTAAGGTAACGGCAAAAAAGATAGAACTGTCAAACCGTTTTTAATTCATGTTACACAAGGGCCGTGTCCAGAAGGACCAAAGAAGCACGAAAATAAAAAGAAAACAAAAAATAATTTTAGGACAAATTTATGCGGAAAGAAAATGTAAATGGAAAGATCAAGATAGGAGTCTTTAACTTGTGGTAAAAGAGATAATAGAACGTCTAATAGTGCTCATGAACTACTAAATAAATGCAATCCAGCGATATATCCACGAAACCATACCTTTTTTAGAATTCTAGTTACTTTACCGGTTAGTAATGCTTCTCCAGAGATAAAATGTTTGTCACTAAAAAGGCTTAAAACCTGGCTAAAAACTACATTGAAAATAGACATTAATGACGTAATCGATATACAGGGTGGTTCATGAGGAAATGTTAATACTTCAAGTACCTAGTCAGGGTCCAAAAATAAAGATAAGAGCCCATACAAATATGGGTCCGCAAGGCCTTCGTTTTCGAAATACAGGGTGTTAAAAGTTTTATTTAATTTTTCTATTTTTTTAAATAAAATCTCTGATAATGTAAATATTGGGGTAAAAATTGGTATTCGGGGTTTTTTGGTATGACGAATTTGAATCTAATCTTATTACGGCTTTTATTTGTAGGGGGAGCCACTTACACGTCTTTTTATTATTTTGAACAATCACAACTTTTTGATACGGCCCTGTTTTACATTTTTAAGTAAATTAAAAATTGTTTTGTCATTTTTACGTCAAAAAGGTATACTTGTTAAAAGTTATATATGAGCAACCGTTTTCAGAGATATTTGGATTTAAAAAAAATACGACGCATCTGATTTTATTATAGCAAAATAAAAAAAATAAACAAAATGTATAATTAAACAATATGCATTTTAATTTTCAATAAAATTATTTTCATAAATTTTGTTCGGCAACATATAGGCTAGGTTTTATAATTTTTAAAAATTCCACCATTTACTTCTAAGCACATGTCAGCTCTGTGGTGAACACACTCTATCTCGAAAACGAAGGCCTTGCGGACCCACATTTGTATAGAATTTTATATTTATTTTTGACTACGTACCTAAAACATTGACATTTTCTCATGAATCACCCTGTATATGCAACTAAAAAACAAGGGCGATAAGAGTTTGTTATTTTACCTTGTTGTAAAATATGACATAAACGTTTCTTTTTTACTGCAAAATAAATATAAAATGAAATTAATTAAAATTTCATGTTTGGTGTTATTTATTTCAAACTCCTTTTTACAGATTTTTGTTCGGTAAATTTTACCTCTTGACGAATTCATAATTCAAATTGCTTTAAAAAATAATCCTTATACCCATATATTGTTGCAGTTCAAGTTTTTCTAATCGATTAATTTAGCAAATTGTTAATAAAGTGGTCGTCAATTTTTATTTTTGTACAAACAAAAATTGAGTAATAGTTGCACAGTTATTACGCAGAATATGTAGATCTTTTGCTTCCTTAACACATTACAACCTTTCAGATACCCTCATGATCCGAGCCATGCCTCTCCCGTTAAAATGTTTTCTGAATCCGCCCTGGACTTAATATGTGTTATTATTTAAATTTTTAATACGCTTGTAAATTACAGAGTTTTCTTGAAAAAATATAAGTAAAAAACATAATGAACATTTAAAGATTAAAAATTTGCAAGGGAGAGACCTCATGAAACAACTAAAATTCATTTGTGATTAAAAAATATTAATTAAGGCCAGTTTGATAGTTTACAATCATTGAAAGAAAAGGGGTATTAATATCTTTTAACTAATAAAGAATACTGTGCAAAAACTACTTCACGCGAAATTTGACCACTCCCCCACTTCGTCACACTGCGTCACTCTTTGCAAACCTACTCTAAAAATTACGTCACAAAAGCTGGGACACCCCCTAAAAATAGCCCCTTTTAATTTAATAATAAAATAAATTTTAAAGTATTTATTAATAATAATTAAAATATATGTACACACTTAATACAAATGACATTATATCGTGAGAGAAAAATAAAATTGAAAAACCAAGAAAAAAAATTAAGGAATAGTTTTATTATAAATTGACCCCCGTTCCCCCGCCCCTCTTCCCACATCTTGTCACACTAAGCGAAATCCCCTACCCTTGTTATGCGAACGTATTTTATGAACGGCCTGTAGAGAAATTTTCTGGCTAAATAATAAACTTTTGTGACAATGTTTTCTTGGGTTAAAAAAGCTTTTCTCGAGTCGGTGCTTTTTAAAACAGTGTGACTTTTTAAATATTAAATTCGTAGACATTCATTCCACAGTCAATCGAGCCTCAAAAAATATTTTCCGAATCAAAATTTTGCCGTACGAAACTGGTAAATTATTTTTTTTCCGTAACTCGACCTAAGGTCAAGGAAAAATCGCTTTCAAAAACATTATTATTTACATTTTAGTAATATTTCAACAAGCAGTTTTCACAAAAAACTAAAAAGATATTTTTTTGGGAATTTTTTTTTTTATAACGAGCTTTTAAGTTTTAGTAGGTGCCTAGTCTTTTAGAATAAGATTTATATTTTGTTTATTATTATTGATTTTAAAAAACCGTAAATTTACATGTCAATATATTTTTAAAACCTATATTCCATATAAGGTTTCTATCATTCGTCCTTTTTAAAGACGAATTTTAATTTTAAAATGTTTGATATAAGTTTAAAATGACAGTGGATCATGGGGACATGTTTGGTAACATAAATTCGTCTGTAAAAGGTCGCATGCTGCTCTAACATTAATTTTTTTTTTGTATTTTGATGTTGTACTCCACACGTCATGTCAGATTGCTCTGTATTGAAGTAAGTTGTAGCACGTCTACTTTTTGGCTAACCCCACTTCTATAGCTATGCCTTTTACATTTTTTTTTATCGAAAAGCCTAGCTGTGGTTTCCTATTATATTCTAAAAGTATTTTGTGCCAAGTAGTTGACGCGCCGTTGCCGTTAATATGATCTTAAGTGTTGTTAGTAATAAAAAACCACTAAGTCGTTAGTGGTTCTTAACGATTACACCTAGACTATAACTAAATAAAAAAAAATATTATAACTATTATATTCCGGAAATCTTCCAAATTATGTCGACTTTCATTAAAGTTCACTTAAGCTGATAATTTTTATGACCGTTAGTGATTGTTATTTTGTGTAATTCTCCACGAAACCCAAGAACATTAAACGATTCTAAAAAAAGAAAAAGATTATATCATACATAAATTCCTTTACCTTTTTTGTGTAAAAATGTCCAACTATTATTTCGTACAGTGGCGTAGTTACCGCGGGGCTAGGAAGGACAGTGCCCCGGGACTTCCAAGTTCCCCAATGCCCCTAAACAAATAATCCTGCAGTATAGATCACGATAACAAGTTTACATATCCTTACTTTACAGTTGCTACAAAATAGGAATTAAAACATAACTTGGTATAAAATCTTCGAAACATTAAACAAAAAAAATTATTGGAGTTAAAAAATACATTTTTTATGAGCGCGTTAAGAATTTTGACAGTATATTTATCTTAATTGTGGTTTTGCACGAATTTCAGAGTAAAATACAATTTTAGTTCCTTACAAAACATCTCAAAACAGAGGTACAGTACATTCCACAATAATTCGCTGATTTCTCTTTTTACCTGCTACTGTTGGTTGTAAAACTCAATAAACATTGGGTACCCGCATGTAGGTCCGGACATAAAATTTTCTTTATTTATTAATGTACCTACTTTTTATTGTATTATGTGTGTTAAAGGCAAATTGCAGGTGTTTCATATAAAGCATAGTCTTTTCGTCTTAGTTCATCAGTCGTTTGGAGTTTTTCAAGGTATTTTCGTGTGTGTTATTGAACATCCAAAATAGCTAACCTAAACCATTGATATTAGTAGTAATTAGGTCCGGTACCCTTTCAAAAGATGCGGTGCCTACACAATAGATATTTGTCAGGCAACTTGTTTATGGCTGGGTTTACCACGAGGGTTGTCATTTAAATTTTATTGCGGCCGAGAAATCAACTAATTATTGTGGAATGTACCATACGCTCTCGATCTCTTCTTAACTAATGTTATAACTAGTTTCACTCTGAATATCAAAGAAACAATTTAATTCCACGTAAAGTGTATTGATTCATATTTAAACCAAAAAAACCAGTCATAAAATTTTTGGTAGCTGACATGTCTTATTAGTTTATTACACAACTAAACTTTCGATACCGCCGGAAGAACGTTCGAAAATTTTTGTCCAGGTTAAAATAATTATTACTGATTTGTTACAAATACTAAAAAATTATAAACACAAATCGTCTCGTATTAATAACCTTTCCACAAAATAATTTAGTGCGAAAAATTGCTTTATTTTGAAAGAATGCCTATATTTAGGTAATTTTTCGATTAACTCATCGAACATAAAGAATGGTTATTGAAAATTCTTTAAAAAACCCAGCCAAAAAAAGGTTTCCGGTATTGTTTACTTAGGATATTTATGGGTTTTTTTGCTACCGTCCTAATTGGGAGATTTATAACTGTTTTTTTTTTGGTTTAAATATGAATAAATTTAGTTTAATTATTATAATCAATATAAATATTAATTTCATTATGTTTTCTTTGGGATACACGCCTTACTACTTTTTGGTAAACGGGACCTCTTAATAGGATAATGTAATTGTAATTGGTAATTGATTTTCACGAATCCCATGTAATTCAATTACTTAGGAATTAATTCAGTTACCTAAAAAATTATTAAATTACCACGAAAAATTTAATTACCTTTCTTATGGAAAAAACTGCCGGAATTTTGGCCAGCCAGAAAAAGCATCTTAAAACACGGCGCGGCGGTTCGCTTTGAATCCGGCGAACGCCTCCTCCGTGCCGATTTAGTATTTTCGATTGATGCTTACCGCCACCATTTTAATAAAATTATTTTGTGGAAAAATCTGTTGATGTTTGGGGTAGGATAATTTTTATTTATTTTTTAATTTTACAGTCATTTAATGTTGAACTTACTGAAAAAGCAGTTTTAATAGTGTGACGTGCGCGTATGATGCATATTAGTATAAATATTTTATTTGTTTAGTGTATCGTGTTAAATATATTGTGGTAATTTAAATGGAGTAATTCTTAGATTCTTCTTAGATTATTTGAGCGGAGATGGGAAAAATGACCTCCACCACTGCAACCTTGCCAGATTTATTGTGGTTTCTCCTATCGTTCTTTAGAGTACCTTGTCCAGGCCCGTCTTCTTAACTAGACTCCAGAGTCTTGACACTGGCCACTCCATATATCTTGCCGGTTTTGGCTTTTCCTCACCAAGCCTAGTAAACCTAAGCCTACATAGTGCTTCACAGTGGCACCACACATGTACGGCTGTTTCTTCAGCCTCCTGGCAGAACCTACACAGGCTATTCTCCACAGGCTTGCCAGGTAAAAAAAATGGAGTAATTGCTAAAATATTTAATTGCTTTTAGTTTTAATTCATAATTGAATTGCTTTTAACAAACATGCTAGTATTAACTGTGTGAATGTGAAGCGTTAAATCACAAAAGACAGGCATTATTTGGGCAACCGAAAATGAGCCCACAGGAGTATATCAACCAACCAGTCTCGGGATTATACAGACTTGTAGAAGGAACAAGACTAGTGGGAGGTTTGGTATAAAAGACAATGGGAGATTAGGCACAAAAAGCCCAAGAGGCTGCGCTGCCTCCGATAGTGCAAGACGGCTCCAAGGAAGAAGAAGAATTGGTAATCGTAATTTACTACTACTTAAAAGAGTAATTGGTAATTGTAATTGAATTACTTTTTAAAAGTATTTGGGACAGCTCTGGTTGCAAAGTAGTTTTTTTAGCTCTAAATTATTTTATTTTTCTTTAATTATTGTCTACTGCATTACAGTGCATTCCACTTTCATTTTTGCCCCACGACTCTTATTTAAGTAGCTTCGCCACTGATTTCGTAACATCTAGATAAATACCTAAAATGCTTATTTCAATAATGGCGTCATTACCTTATTTCACATTGTTTCTGATAAATTACTAGTATAAAAATATACATTATAGTGCTGCCAGATCATTGCCTCCTAAATTGGGTGGACTGACCTATACCAGACGAAGCCTTAACATTTCTTTCTGTGACCGTACGAAAATCGCTTAACAGAATTAGTCGAAAATACTACTTTGTTCACTATGCAGAGTAGAACGCCTTTTATAGATCTATCAAAACAATAGTTACTAAATTAATAATGTACCGCCTAAATCTAATCAATTCAATCTTAATAGCCGCGTTGATTTTATTATGTTACATCCTGGCCGTCTTTTAGCTAAGGCCTCCAGAATAATTTATTAAAATTATATTATTTTTTGTTGTTGTTAAAAACTTTTTAAGATTAACAATTAATTAATATGTTTGTCTGACTCTGAAACTATATAAAAACACACGACCTGAAAAGGTTTATTTGGTTTCGAGGGATTTAAATAATGGCATAATTAAATGCCTCAAAGGCATTTCGCTGTCGCAAAATTACTGCAAATACTAAATCCTTACTTATAGGTGGCCACGTTCTGCAGAACAGAGAGTAATTTAACTTGTAGGCATTGCTTTCGAGAATAAACTTAACTAGCGCAAAGACATTGTATCCATGGGTACAGCAACCTTAAAAATGCCCAGATCCCTTTTTTAAACCAGAAAGTATTTGCCTCCTTCTAATGTGTATTTCAACTCAGACCAAAAAAAAAAAACGGAAAACTGTCCCCATATCTGGAAAATGGCGTCTCCCACAACTCTTGGCGTTTCAAAGGAAATGACGTTTGCCGTATCAATGATTTTAATCTTACAAGAAAGCTTTAAATTTTACGTTTTCTTCTAGAACTAGCACCCAATAGAGTAACACGAAATGCTACCTTCATGCATCCCATCACAGTCCAGGTATAAGAAGATAAAAAATAATCATCTAAAAGCACAGCTTAATTCATTAAAAAAAACATTTTTGTATCTAAGGTAAGTTTACTAAGACTTGAAGCCGTGCTGGACTTAGTTAAAGTAAGGTATTATATTGATAAGAATCCAAAGATAAAAAAAAAGAAAAAATTATTGCAAATGGAAGATTTTACAGTTTAGATTTTTTGAAAAAAAGAAAATTAAAGAAAATACTTCCCAAGAAAAATAAAAATATGCTGTTTCTATTCTATTTTTCAAAATACTGCGAGTTTCTTCGGGAGCTTTTAGAAATATAAAAAATCAGGTTACCGTCGACTGACATCAATCATGGCACAACCAATACAAGGTATGATGTTGCGCATATTTTCTGACGTAAGTGAGTGAGTTAACAACATTTTTCGTTAGTATTTTATTTCTAAATCGAGTTTAGTTATGGCTTAGTGTTTAAATTTTGTTGTGTGACTAACTGAAATGCAACTATAACATTTCTTAACATTATTATTTTTGAATTTGTCCTTTTGAATGATATTAGTCTTTAATCATTGCAGTAAATGACAAGTTTCAATTTATGCCTGAATTTTGTGTGGGAGTATATATTTCAAATAAATGATATTTTATATTATTAAATGATATTTTTTTTAGGTGTAAATATATTTTGTTTTTGATAATTTACGAGCATTTTTTAACAAATTGCACTTAAATGTAATTAAAGGCAATTTTTTTGGTGACGTCATGCGCAACCCGAACCAATTTTTAAATGCCTGTGTATCATACTGTGTATTCAGTGTACCATGGGCCATGGATATCAACCAGGTCAAAATAAAGTAAAACATATTGGAGGATATCGTCTGTTCTAGCACACTGCACTTTAATATGGTCCAAGTTGCATAACATGGCCTACTGAACCTTATTTGAATGTCACAGTGTGACACATAATTGAAAAGGATGGCATTAAAAAAAAATTACATGTTCGCTGGGTCACCCTGTATATACATATTATATAAAGTTACTAACTAAAAGCAAACCAACATACAGGTGTCTATGTTACTGTTTCTTTTTATTTCATAGAAAGGTATAAAAAAAGATCTTTGGTTTAACTAAAGCTTTAAGAGTGCATTTACGCTACACCTTAGGGGTCGGGCGAAAGAACGCAAAGACGGTGGGCGGAGACTAACAAACTTCCACTACCACAATTTTCGTATAGCCGCATTAAAAATATTATATTTTATTAAGGTTCTTCCAAATTCGGTGTTTCTGATTGCAAGCCTACAGGAGATAACGTTTAAATGACATAAATTATACACCATTTTAAAGGTAAGAAAATAATCTATGCCTATGATGTAACGGATTTTTAAAATATGAGTCGAGTTGAGAAAAAAATAATATCTAAACATAACCGATTTTAGGGTGACTTTCACTCAAGAAAATATTGAAAACTAAATCCAAATTTAAAAAACTTTTACCGCAGAAGCCTAGATTTAAGTGTAAGCTTTCACATAGTTTTGAAAATTATCCATAACTTATACCGTTTAAAAAAAAAACATTATGCCCCGAACCCCAAATGGGATCCAATTTTCGCGGGGCGAATGGTCTCTTAACATTTTTCACATCTGCATTATATTTATCTACATAAACAAATTAAAAATAAGATAATGTTTTTATATTATCCTAAATTTAAATGTTGATGGACCGTACATCTGCTTCCCAGCTAAACAATCCCAGGAATTGAGTAAAACAGGTGTATAGATTTGGATTTTAAATATTTTTAAAATAGAACAGTTTGTTTGAAATTAATATTACTTGAAAATATTACGCAAATTAACAATACTTTAACCTCTTTTAGTTGGACAGCTTACATTATTTAATACAATAAATATTTTGCTTACTTACTTCAAAAGATGATTTGATTGAGGGCTGTCAAATATACGTTTTAAAATTAAGACAAGGTTTTTATATCTTATATGTAACCAGCATTTCGTCTGCGACCCCTTTTCCACTCCGTTGCATCACATCAACATCATGCTCCCCGTGCTCCATCTTTCGTTGAGCATATTTTATGTTATCGTATTGAATTTGCTACTATTTCTGATATAAATAAAGAATGAGTAATGAATATACCAATTTCGCATACAATTTTTATCCTTCCTCAGGGAATGAAGTCCAAAAATACTACCACTTTCTATAGCATTATTACCAACTTCCTTATTTACAACTTTAAAAATGACTATTTTTCTGTACAATCTTGAGGTGTTAAAATGGGGATAACCCATTTTAACACATCAAGTTATATAATTTAAAAAATGTTAAAACAAATTATTTTTAATAGTAATTAATATCCTACATCCCAATTTGCTTCTAAGGCCAGAAATGTCGAGGTTCTATACAAACTTTTACCCCCATTTTACTAGTGATGGGCATATTCGGATGATTTTAATATTCGAATATTCGTATTTCGGAAGATCTTCATATTCGGAATATTCGACATATGAAACATTGACCGATCAACGCCAGTCGATATTAGATATATTGCGCCCTCCGCCGACCGTTGATTTACCCTGAAGTCGAAGCGTTTACTTTCGAAATTACGAATTATTCCGGATAAATCAGTTGTCCGAAGATGAAAAATGAAATATTTTGTTTTGGCTTTTGATTTCAGTCGACTATTTTACTTATTGGGTTGGTGTTGTGTTCGCATACGTACTCGTGTACGTTTTAAATTTGTTTTGCTGTTATTGGTGGTGCGGCGGAAGTTATGTTTTCGTTTTAATTTGTAATTATTGGTGTGGTGTTTTTTTTTATCTTTGTGACAGATCACGAAGGATTATTATATATGTATATTATATCCTACAAATTATATATATATATACATATATAAACCTAAATATCAAAGTACCGTGAGTGCGGGGTTTTCCGGTGTTTAACCCATTTCTTCCCAGTTGTTCCGTCAACGTTGTCCAAGCACTGAAACATGCAAATGTTGAATTTTGCAGCACCTTTTAGACAACGCCCTAGTGCTACCACGGACGTTATTTTAAATAACTACTACCTAAAAGTGTCTCTTCGGCCCTGGAAATCGAACCCGGATCGCCGGGGTGGCGAGCCAAAACTCTGACCACTACGCTACCGGAGAGACGGTGTATAGAATAGTATACAGTGGCCGCCAAAAAAGTCGACATTTTGTGAAAAATTTCTATTCTTGATATGAATGAACCGAGAATCGAATGAACTGTCCGATAGAAATATTCGAATTATTCGAAACATTTCTATATTCGAATATCGTTCGGAAGGTTCCATCACTACATTCTACCGCTTTAGGGAAAGGGTTTTCTAAAACCCTTTTGCTGACGCCTTCTATTTTTCTGGGTAATCAGAAGCCTATTTACCAACTTCCATATTTACAACTTCAAAATGACAATTTTCCTGTAGAAACCTTCATTCCCATTTTAACTCCCCTCCCCCGATATATAATTTAGATGTTAAAACAGAGCATTTTTAATTGTAACAACTAACCTACGTACCAATTTTCATACTTCTTAGTCCAGAAATGACGAGGTTTAATATAAAACAGCACGACCCATTCTACCCTTAATTTTTTTTTTAAATATCTGAAAAATTCAAAAATTGATGTTTGATTTTTTTTAATTGTTTGTCTTTACACGTAGAATATGAAACAAATCACTAGAAATTGCAAAACCTAAATGAATTCATTTTATTGCGGAAAAAAATAAAAAATACTCATTTTTTATTTGCAAAATAAAAATTACCACCGATTTTTTTTTCATTTTACTTAAAAGATTCGTAAATCCGCCGCAAAATAGAACAAAAAAAAACATGTCAATATCTCTATATTTCGATTTTTTATTATTAAAAATAGGTTTAGCCACACATCTAAACAATTACCAAATATTTATTTATTATAATTTTCTAACATTTCTATTACGAAAACAACTTCAGTACTCGCCAAAAAAATGTATTTACGTTAAAACGTCTGTACCCAATAAACAGCTGTTAATTATTATCTGGCAAAAACATTAATTTTTCGTATTAAACTGTAAATAAAGTTTTTAAATTAGTACCTTACAAAATTATTATCTGAAAATTATTGGCAACAGTTAAATTTTACAATGTGCTAAGTTTAATATTGATGTCTATTTATATAGAGAAATAAAAAATGTATCTTAAAAATAAAGCTAGAATACAAGCATATTTTAGAGTTTATTTTATAAATAAAAAAATTCTTAGTGCTGAAAAAGGAAAAAGAAGTCGAGGTTGCTCATAAATTATCTCCATACATGATATAAATTTAAGCCGCGCCGAGCTGTGCCGCTTCGTACTAACTAGGCTGAATGACAAGACGACCTTCTTCCAAGCAAGGATAAGCCATTGCCGGTATATCACTTGCAATACATACCATCTTAGGAATCCTTCTGGTGCTATTAACTCTGTACAGTGTGGCCAGCAAAAAAAATCAAGTTTCTTTCTCACACTGATAAACTCATCCGTCAATCAGAAATTTATATTTGACGTTTTTATTTTCATCTCTTAGAAGTCGATGAATTATTATCCCAACTGCATTTAGTTTAAACTGTCATTTACCATTTAAAAATGATTAACCATTAAATTAATTATAGTTAATTGATGATAAATAAATGACAGATAAATTCAACATCCAAAATAATATGCAGTTTTGTATTAACGCTTAGTTTATCTCCATTACTAAATCCATCCAAATGTTATGGTATTTTAGGAATGAATTATTAAAATATCTTAACAGAAAATCTTTCTTTCTTTAACTGATGTATTCCTTCATTAATCGGAAATTCATATTTGAAGTTTTAATTATCATCTCTTAGAAATTAAAGAATTTATTCATACTGTTGTTAATTTAATTTGTCATTTATTGTTTAAAATGATTAATCAGTGAATTAATTATTATAATTACTTGGTGATTAAAACGATGGCAGAGAGAAATTTATTATCACAATTAATATACAGGGTGTTTCTTTAATATTGCGAAAAATATACGGGCGGACTCCTTGGATAAAAATATGAAAAAAAGTTCCTATGAACCCATGTCCTAAACTTTTTACATTTTAAACTACAGGGCAAAAAAAATGAAAAAAAAGTATTTTATTTTATAAATGTGGATAAACTGGACGCATGACATTTGGGATAGATATTTATGTTTTTTAAGGACCTCTTACAGCAATCTGCCACTCTCAGTTGTTTTGCCATTGTATTTTATATTGCTCATTTGTATTGCTGATTTTGTATTGCAAATGGGTATTTAATTTTTTTACCCAAAAACGGCACAATTTACGGACAAATTTTACAGGACCGAAAAAGTTTCTAATTAAATAAGGCCTTTAGAAACCATTTCTTAAATTTCCAATTCCAGAAAAAGATACATTAAAAAAATATTGAGGGTTGCAGAATTCAACCCTTTTTAAGAGAAGCAGATGATTGTTATAAGAAAACCTTGTAAAATATTACCATCTGTCCCGATTTTCACCCGTCTATTTTTATTTACATTTATAAAATAAAATCTTTTTTTCTTAAAACTTTACCACCCTGTAGTTCAAAAGTTAAGAAAATATGGGACATATGTTTATAGGAACTTTTTTTCGTATTTTCATCCAAGAAATTCGTCTCTAAATTTTTGCAATATTAAAGAAACACCTGTATATTTATTTATTATATATTATTTATCACTTAAAACTTATCATACTGTTTGTTTCTCTCATTATAAAATCGTCAATATTGTTCTTTTGGAGTCTATTGACAACATGCCTATTCTAAAAAATTAAAACTAAAGTTTCTTTTGGTCTCTCTATAACAGCTTTATATTAAATGGAAATTTCCAAAAACTTTATATATAAGAAAGAAAACCAATAACTAAAATGGATGGCAAAAAATGTTGATGTTTCTAAGCAACGATGCGCGCTTTTGTAAGATAATGAAATTATTGTTTGGCCTTCAAAAAGTAAACATGTGCGTGGAGAGCTACAAAGTCTTTTTGACCGCTAAAAGAGCGAATAATTGTGTTTTTCGCCCTCGGGCACCAAAAAGAACCTCACCCCACCTTCTAAAAATACCCTAAAAGTGTTTTCGATAGTTGCTCGGGGTCTGGCTAAGACTTACACGATTGTATTAAAGCTGGCGATTGCCTTACAGCAAAGCCATAAGGTAAAGGCAAATCAAGTTACCTCCTTAAATAATCTGTTCCTTTTCGATTGAGAAAAAGAGCTAAACAAACAATTATTTAAAAGTCATATAAAAAATGTATCCCATTGGTTCAAGAAGTCCTTAACCATGGTTCCTTACTAGGTGTTTTTCTCAATCGAAAATGGACAGATTGTAGTGGTGAATGACTTTTTTAGGTTTAGTCAAAATTATGAAATAAACCAAGGATTTAGGTTTGTGTAGTTATTATTTATTGATAATTTGATAAATTGAAAACATTTGAAATATTGAGAAACTAAATTTCTGGTTAAACTTAAGCACAATTTAAAAGAACGAAAGGAAATACTTAGTTTCAAGCAGAGTTTTGGTTAGTTCATCCCGTCTTGCGGCAACCCTGAACCAAAATATCCGCCACGACAAAATAGAACATATATTTAAATTATATAATTATTATGCTTATTTTTCATGCATTGCTGTACTCGCTTCTTAGAAGCGCAACCTTTTACAAGAAAGAACAATGCCATTATAAAACAAGATTTTAAATTATGTATCTCAATTTGCAGACATACATCAGCATTAAGGTTCGCTATAAAGCAAAGACTTATAGGTATGTCTTTTATAAAAGCGGTATGACCTATTCAAAGACGTTGTTTAGTGTTTTAACAGTTTAAAAGATTTTTTGCGTGAAATTTTTCTTGCAGCAATGTTCTGCATACGCACTATTTGGTCTTGTAAAATTGCTGCAATTTTTCTTTCACGCAAGAGGAATACGACAGGCGCTATTTTTTTGCAGCTGCTCAGCAATTTTGAAGAATATTTTTGTGATTTTTAAGGTACCCACCTTTAAATATTTTAATAGTAAACAATTAAAATATTTTAATAGTATACAATTTTATTATTTTTTAGCTTAAAAGAGCGTCAAGAGTTGGCTAAAATATATTTATAAATAACAACTAAAAAATTCATTTGGTCATTTATTTATAGATAAGAGTTTTGGAAGACTGAGGTATTTACTAATTTTGGTGTGTTAACCTTATTGTCAAAACAGGTTGCGTCAATAAATTTATAACTGTAAAAATGTAATGCAAGAAAAATTGCAGGAAGCAAAAATTTCAAGAAAGAAATCTTTTAAACCATAAAAACACTTGTCACTTATTTTTGAATGATTTTTTTATTAATTAAAAAGGTAGGTTGAATGCTGAATAAAGCAAAATAGTCATGTGATTGACATACTGTGAGTTTAAGGCAACATTAAGCATTAATTTAACCAGTTTCCCCAAAAAATGGTCGTTTTTTTCGAAAAAGTTGCTTAAATGGCAAAAGTGCCTTTGGAGGAACGTGGAACGGTCATTTCTAAATAGTACACAACCATTTGTTTGCCCAAATTTGGTCGAATCTTTTAAGACAATGCCAAGAAGCGAATTATTGGGTCATCCTCCGCATAGTCCTGATTTGGCATCAGATAAATTTTTTGTTCTCGAGCGTCAAAAAGAAATTGCGTCGATAACAATTTTCGTCGGCAGAAGAAGCCTCTCAAAAACCATGTTATAAAGGTATTTTATGAATGAGTCAAGCAGAATGAAAAAAAATCATAAAGCAGGATATCTTGAAAAACAATAAAAAATTATTTTTATTACAAACTCCTTTTTTTATCATTAGAAATAAACTATGTATAGTGTCCCTTATATACGTCCAACGTAAAATTTTCTCATTTAAAAGGTTGTATTATTGTTAAGTAAAGTAAATAAATATAAATCTAGTTAGTTCCTGCCTATTTGTCACGTTTGGGAAAAAATGTTACTTCTAAACACACATGCATAAAGGGATGTTACACAAAAGTTTAAAAGTGTAGAGCTATTTATTAATGTGCTTAACTCTTAAAGTAGTTAAACAAGAAAAAAAATATCCTTTTTCTGTCTCTTTCCTCCTCTACTTTCCTTGTCTTTTGCTCTACACTCGCTACAGCTTCGCTGATAAGGTTGAAGGGTGAGTCTTGTGTTGGGAGAGTCGGGAGGGTATTGGTTAATCAAATATAACCCATTATCTTTATGTTAGTTGCCTTGAAGAAGTAAAGCACCAATTTATTATACGTCCAGATAAAAAAAAAACATTTTTCTGCTAGGGATGTCGAAAGGTCGATAGCACTATCGATACTATCGAGAGTATTGAGCTTCCAGATAGGGTATCGCTCGGAAAGACCCCTATCAATAGTTACCGAGAGAAGTTATACGAGAAATACCTCTCTGTCATACAGAGGTACTTCTCAAACCATTGATATGGGTCTTTCCAAGCAATACCCTATCTGGGAGCTCAATACTATCGATATTATCGATAGTACTATCGACCTATCGACATCCCCATTTTTGCTTAATTTTTTAATATATTTAAAGTTTTAAGTAAATATCCACAACTGCTGTGTTTGTGCTGGTCACTGTAAAATCTATTTTCTCTTCAATATGTAAAGAACAATACCACAATGTCCGGCTATTAAATTAATTTTGACGTTATTGTCGTGTTTGCATCATGTAGTTCTTAAACTAACTCTACATTACGCAGTAAGTGTACTTTGTTTACTTTGGTGTACCAGATGTCGAAAATATGAATGATTGTTTACACGCAGCACGCGTGTTGTTTAAAACGAAAAGCCGGAAATGAAGTTCTTATAACGTCTCGTACGTTAAACATAGGAGGAAATTATTTAAGCGATGTTGCCAATTTTAATAATGCTCTAAGATTTAAGCTCTTATCAAACAGTAATAGGTGTAAGAAATGACGCTTTCCCTGTTTCAGATACAACTTTTTTCCATCAGTCTACAATTTTTATAAGATATTTAACAGAATAACTAGGGTATTGTAAAACCCTAATTGTTCTAAATTACTTTTTTTGTATTCGCTCCAAAAAGAGCTATTTTATGGACTTATTTCAGTCCATAAAATGTCCAAATAAGTTGTCATGGCAACTTATTTGGACCGAGTACAAATACATCAAACAATTAAACATCAACACTATGTTTAATATAATAGGTAGGTACAACAATACACATAGATTACAATTATTTATGCTTATTCCTCAAAATGAAAATGAAATGAACAATTTTAAGCACCTTCAAAACTGTTACCGCAAAACGAAATTCCCGAGCCCAAGGGTATTGTGTTAATTTCTTTTGATATTCTGGTAATATATACAGTGTGTCGCAGTTTTCATGAAGTCAAATTTTATATATCAGAAACT